>BCLH01001419.1:36162-79328 GCA_001602315.1 Zoysia pacifica | reverse complement strand
ACAGACCGACCCCCGCACGCTCCTCCCTGCTCCTTACGAGCACGCAGCTTCTGATACTCTCTCTCCCTCTCCTGGCTTGGTTTGTCGGGTCACACGACTCGCGCCATCGCCATGGCCGCACCTCCCCTGTTTGCTGCTACCTTCTGCAGGCTGCTGCTTCCGGCTCGCCTTTCCTCCACCACGCCATCACCCACACCCTCCCACACTACCTATCATTGGAGCCGTATATAAGGAGGACGAGGAAGAGGAATTAAGCTTGATTAGCCAGCTACCACACAGATGTAGATGGAGACGGATGATAGTGGTGGTGGGGGAAGCAGAGCACTTGCGGGCCTAAAAAAAGGTTAAGTGAGCCATCCATCACGTAGGAGTGCTTGCTAGTGGAAGGATTCTGTCGCGCGGTAGTGCCAGTTTCTTTCATTCACGGCATCATCGATCCACCGGAGGCGGACCGGGCCACGAGACTTAATTGCATGCCGTTCAAGTTAAGTCGAGCCCTAATTGGTTGCCTCGCAGTGGCCATGGAAGGGTGTAGACCTTCAATTCAGTTCAGTTTACTTACACGTAGGAGCGTATCAGTCGAGATGCTTTGATCTTCTCTTTCGACGCTACGGGTGCTCCTGCTATTTTTTAGTCCCCTACGGTTGGGAATACGCTGTTGTTGTGGCATCCAAACCTAATCCCATGTGACAAACGTATTAAGTATAACGCCCTTTCGTCGTTAATTTATGAGCTAGAATCCCTGAGAAAGTAGCACCAACAGTCGCAAATCATTTTTATCTGTTGATTAAAAGGTAATAGATACAAATTGCTAATGTGCACTGTTTGTGCTGTTTTCTTAGTGGTCAGCAGCATATAAACATCCACAAATTATTCTGTTGCACTGTCCACAGATCTCATGATCAGAATCAGAATAATTTTTCTTGTCACGATCTAACCAGGTCGCTAGCTTGCTGCTCGTTTCTTCATGGACGACCGTCGATTTTTGCAAGCCGGTGAAAAGGTTAAACATCCGATTGAAAAGAAGTTTAGCCGTCGCATTCTCGGTCCCCATTTTTTGTCGTTCTTTACCTTCAAACTTTAGATAACCTTTTTATTTGCTTTTTTCCTTCAGTTATCTGAGCCTATCCTGGCCCTTTTTAAAAACAAAATGAGCAATGATTGTCAATAAAAGATATTATTAGTAAAAGTTAAATGTTTGACTTTATTCAAACTTAAAAATGATTATATTTTAGAACGGAGATAGTAAGTACTTAAGCTATAGTACAACACCCAGTTTGTTTTTGCTTGTCACCAATCAGCGAGGCACGAAGGCAATCACCACAAATAAATGAGTCAAAGAAATTAATAAACTTATATTTTTTATCGGGAAAGTATAAAGTTTTATGTTCGCAATTTAGCAGCTTCAAATGTGTTTAGATGTTATATATAAAAAAATCAGGAATTTCAAGGGTAGATGCATCTCAAAAGTACATATAGAATACAGGTAGCAAAGTGATCCTGCATTGATTATTTTTGAACTAGAAATATCATCCTAATGAAAACGATTAAAAGACAGTATGAGTTCTGAGCATATATATACAAAGAGAAAAATATATAACCCTGAAGGTGAGACGACTGGAGTATATTTAGTTGATAGATATACATATACTTATATACTATAGCTAGCATTAATTATTGCTCGACATATAATGTGTGTACTATAACACAGAAACTAAAGATGAGCGAAAAGGTGAAAACACTGGCAGCATGAACAGAAAAGGATGTATGCCTTTTCAGTGCATGGAGAACATCGAGTCTCAGCCACTAGTGCATTAGCGCACTCGAGACAAACATTCAGTTCAGTGCCTTTTGACAGCATCGCTCCATATTTTCTTAATCTCCTGATTAATTAGCACCGATTCATGTGATAATTATCTAAGATAGATGCGCTGCTGGACATGGAGGTATACAAGGTTTTCTTTTCTTCTTTCCATGCATCGTCCCGTTAACTGCCTCGGATGGAACATACGACGAGAAATCTCTAGTCAAAAACGGAACTTAGCAGAAATAAACAATCAGTGATCAGATAGCTAGTGGGGCAGGGATCGAGTAGTGTCTTCGCACCCAGGATAAATGGCCAATACACGTCTAATTATGCGACCCACTACCTAAAGCCACACACACCATCACGCAGAAATAATTGATCCGGCGCATAAACTAATCCCAGTAAAAAAAAAAAGATGAGCTAACTAGATAGTTCCTCCGGTTAATTAGTGTGCACGGTCAAGCGCATCTGTCCAAGGTAAATGACTCCCAATGTGCATGTTACTGTCAACCGATGTCTATCCTTAATTCCTCGATTCCAAATTCTCACTGCTCGTCGATTTAATTCGGTCGTTGTTTCCTTGTAATTTTTGGTGGCTGTGGATGCAACACATCGATCTGCAGATTTGGACTCGGGGTTGATTTGCTGAGCGTGCATGGATTAGTTGGGAGGACTTGAGGTCTCCTTGACGTCTTTGTTCAGATCAGTTTTATTTTTTCCCCCCATCTTTCTTCTACTGTCCATGATGCTATTCGTTTGTGGAGTGTGGGGGCCATGGAACATTTTCCCTACAGGAGGATTGTTTACAGTAGATCTAAATTAATGTGAGTCTTTCATTTACACAGATCTCGATGAATAAATAGTTATTTTACTTTTTAAAAGGTAAAAGCTTTTTTATAATTAATAATTATTAAAATATTTAATTTGAAAAGAAAATAAATGAGTTATGGATGCATGCAGCAGTTTTGAAAACTAAATCCTTCATTTTTAGAAATAAATCAATTTGATAGATTTGGAAACTAAATTCTTCAATTTTTTTTCTCTTTCAAAATTTAACAGCTCAGATTGATTTATTGGTTTACCTGGTAAGAGGTAAAGGAACAAGAGTTGATATACCTTAGCGGGATTCGTATACAAGGATCAGGTGCTTGTGAACTTTACTGTACATGGTGCCATGTGTATTGATACATGAGACTCCGTCTCACGCGACTCTAAAGTTGCAAGTGAAGCGGGTACTATTTCACCCGTGAGTCATATGATTAGCCGCAAATTAAGTATACGGGCTTGGTAAAAGCCCGCGAATCATATCGTTTGATATAGAGAAACTATGCGTTCATTGCGAAAATCTATTAATTTTGTCCACTCAACACATAATTTATCACTCTATTATTACATATACAACTAATTCAAAATATTAGTAACTTTGAAATCATGATTTTTTTACTTATTTTATTGAGTTTAAAGTTGGCCCCTACAATTAAAACCTCGCGTTCACACTGTAAAATTTTAATGAATTTGGCTAAAATTTGTTGAAGAATATTCTAAATAATAGTAAGCAACTTCATGCAAATTAGTATAAATAGAACAAACATAATAAAGTTGCGAGCTTTTGCAGGTTGTTGCGGACGTACCCGCTTATTCGATGGGCTTTGTGAACAGATCATTGTGAAGTCACGAAGAAAATATCATTGATCCGCAAGAGTCATTAACATAAATTTTACGAAACGAATATGCGGGTTCACAATAATACACGCCACCTTACAGCTTTGACACGACCCATATGTCAGCGCTCTCTGTTGTGTGTGCAGACAGCGCTGTCAAAAAGGGCCCCAGCTGCAGTGTGTGTGGGCAGTTTGGCATGCTCATGGTTCATAAAACCGCTCAAAATCGGTCAGTTTTTGCGGTTTTTAATGAAACCGGTTCGAATTGGTTTTACAAATCGATTAGTTTTTATTTTAAAAATTTAAAAAAATTTGAAAAAATTTGAAATACCGAAAACCGGTAAACCATAAAATCGGTGGGCTTCAAATTTTAAAATCTGTTATTGTAGCAAACTGGTGAAACCGACCGATTTACCGGCGAAACCGGACGGTTTACTGTAGCAAATCATTCAAATTTTGAATTTTTGATTTAAAGCAGTTTTTAACCGATTTTTTTGATTTTCACAATTTTTAAAATTAAACCGACCCGAACCCATTTTAACGGTTTAAACGAAATATTAAACCCTGAGCTTACACCCACGCCGTAGATGCCTGAGTGGCGTGTGTGTATATGGAGTGGTGTTATGTATTTGAAATATTTATAAATTAATCACAAATATAAATCACCATAAGTAAAAACTAATCAAAGATACCTCTTGTACGATACCGACGGGCTAGCGGTTCGATTGCGTGCACATATAGCGGAGGCAGAAAAAAAAAAGACGTTGACAAGGGAAAGCACAGCAGATCGATGGTAAAGCCATGGCTATACAACGATGAACATGCACGACAAATTCACAATTTTGCCTTACCGCACCTTTATAAAAAGGATTAATTTAATAAATATTATTAAAATTTTGTGAAATTTAAAATATACTATTCGAATCTAAGTGTCATTTATTTGCAAGATTCCATATGTCATTGACACATCGATAACATATTTCAAAGTTTGCAAAATTGTAATGCGATGAATCTAATTTACCCTCTTATAAAAATGGAGCACGCAACAACGATTGATACCAGCTTTGAAACCGCGCAAGCCACCCATTAGTTTCACAAAATGCCCCGCACGTGCGAAATGAGCATCGAGAGGCATTTATAATTTTAATTTACCTCACCGTTTTGTTCCACCAGATTTTAGTGTGGTCTCTCTTTCTTATCATGGCGATCGACCACGACCACCCATCAGAAAAGGCATCAGCACATCCAAATCCGGCTTGCTTCGTGGCTAATTAACCCATACGGAAAGGCAGGAATTCGGAAGTCGCTGTTCCCCGACACGTATCGCGCAGGCCTGTAGTGCTGTGATCGATCTCCGGCCTCGACCGATTTTATCCGTGCATGTTCCCAACGTGATGAAATCGGATCAACAAAGACCAAATGGAGCATGTTCACTGTGATAAAATAAAACTGTACTGTACTTGTTTTTGAATTTGAGGAGCAACCATGGTCTACATGCTCAGATGGTGCCGTCAGGAACATCTCCTCTTAGATAGAGCTCCTACCTACTTTTACATGACTGCCAATTGTTTAATCTTACTTTCGGGTAATTTTCGATATAGATAAGTTGACTTAATTAAATTAGTAATGATTCGATTTATGCCTGGTCTAGAAGATAAGCATTCATCAGTCTAGATCGATGCGTGTGGCTGGTGATGCTGCAGACACCTCAGAATGACATCAGTTCAGTCTTTAAACATTTATGGGCCTACATTTCTTAGGTCCCGGCCGGGCTTATTGGATCGGCGTCGGACTTATTGGGCCCCCACCACCGACACAGCCGAAGAGCAGAGCAGAACTGCCTGGCGATGAGTCTACGGCTACGCTCGCCGCCGCCGCCGTGAGGGATTGGTGGCTGCTGATCGGGTAGTCTGTTGCTTTGGCGCTGGTGAGTGAGAGTACAACGTCCGGGCCCTGGGCGAGTGGGCGTCGTTCTGGTAGGTACAGCAGCAGGAACCCGGACCCACAGATGGGATGGATCCTAGTACGGCAGGGTTGCATAGCTTTTCTTGAAAGCCCAGGGCGACGTAAGTACGAAGGAGATGAGAATTACAAGCGCAAAGTTTCTCCAAAAACTAGACCAACAAGAGTCAAGAGGTGATATGATCGGCAGGAGAGAGGCAAGATCACACTGGATCTGCAGAGGAGATTTACTGCCTTGTGACATGTTGAGGTACGCCCATTTCGTAATACTATCATTTTTTAATCTAGTAATTCAGTTCAAGCCCATTTCTTTCTGCCATTGAGGAATAAATAGTTGATAAAATCGAAATATTGTAGTACTTCCTATTGGTAGGTTAAGGGAAGGCACACCTAAACAATGATTTAGAGTTCTTTTACTTGCAAATGTAGAGAAAAAGAATTCACTTTATAGCTGCCATTCCTGTCAAGCAGCACATTTTTTATGGTACAATGAATAAATAGCCAATAAATAGTCAGCCCAGACAAATGGTTGGATTCATGCACACCATATGCATCAAGATAAATACTAAAATCTCAAGCCTCAGAAAGCACCATCACAGAAAAGCATGAAAAAGAGCACCCCCCCCCCCCCCAAGTTTATCTGAGCAATGCTACATCTATAAACAAAATCTTACAAACAACTTACGCACTACTCATACAAGAAACTGCCTTGCATGTGTTGGGTCCATTGCTCATAGGGATAATTTGTGAACAGTTTGTAGAATTTGTTTGTAAGTAGAGCATTTCTCAGTTTATCTTGGTGGAATCATCAGACTCTTCGTAAGCCATATCGCCGTCTCTCTAGATGACACGGCCCCTTCGCCAAACGGTCGAAGAACACCCGCAAGCTCGTCGAGCCTCTCCTGCTCCAGGAGCTTCGCACAGAGCTCAAGCAGCGACTCCAGAGCATCAGCTCTCTGCTGGACTATGCTGAGATGATCCCACTGATCAGCAGGCGCGGTATCAGCGTGCGCCGGTTTCAGCGTGCTGATTGGTGATGACTCCTCTGTCGGAGTTGGGTCAGCTAAGGCTCCAGGCTTTGCTTCTTGGAACGAGCGTGTCTTCACGTCCTTCGTCTGTTCTTGCACTACTCCAATTGTCAGTTCCTCGTTTGGTATCGGTGCCTTGTTAAGCTTGTCGTTGGCAGTAGTTGTTGCAGCCTCATCTGCTATCTTAGTGGTTCGAATAGCTTTAAGGCATACCGTCTGATGGATTTGTTGATCACTTATCGTCGTCAAGTTATCCTCAGTATGTTGAAATGATAATGCTTCGTTTATATGCTGTTCTTTGTTTCTTGCATCAGGATCGGTAGGCATTTGTGAAACGCAGGCATCCTGGGTACCAGTAGTTGATGCATCAGAAAAGTTTGTGGAGCTGTCCCTCGTTTCTCTACTTTGCTCTGCAGCGGTTTCTGATGCTTCATTGGATCCGGTGGCCTTGACGACTCGCTTTCTGCCACTGCTTGGTTTTCTCGATTGCTCGTCTCCGAGGTTACTTTTGGTGGGCTTCACTGGAAGATATATTGGTGAACAGTTGCATGACTCAGCGAGATATGGTTGCAAATGTGGGTGCCTCAGTAGCTCCCCAGCCTGTAAAATGTTCAGTTTTCCTATGAATGTTAGTCTTATTATGTCAGTGACTTCGATTTCAAATAGTCGTACTGAGTTTTCTGGGACTTACGGTGGGCCTATGTTCTGGATTTTTCCTTAGCATGCTCTTCACTATCTGTTTCCTGGGAAAGAAAAGGAATTAAGTTCAGTTTGAAACTTTGATATTTCTAATTGGACAATCACTTATATGAGACTAGATACTCACAGTGACGATGAATATATTGGCGGCATCGGAGATATTGAAGATCTGTTTATTTTGTTAACTAATGCCGCCATATCCTTCATAAAACAAAAAAAAGGAAATATACTATGAATTTCCAAGACCTATGTGTGTATCCTTGAGCTATGTTGTATTAGTACTTACTGTTGCTTTGAAGGCAGGGCAGTGCGCTAAAATCTCAAACATACAGCAACCTGATGATGGTAAAATAGGAGAACCAGGATTTTTCACATTTGTTAAATTTTTCCATGCATCACAAAATAGGAGTGCAAACTAACTTCAAGAAAGTGGTACTGGGAGCTCACCAAGTGACCATATATCAGATTTGTACCCATAAGGTATATCTGCTAGTATTTCTGGGCACATGTAGTTTGGGGTTCCTACAACCTGAAATTCATAGATTTCAAAATCGAGTCAATGAATGATGGAATCATTGTGTTTTATTGTGTCAAAATGTTACTCCGTGCAGTCTTGGGACTCGGTATATCCTAGCAGGAATACACTGAAATTATGTTTCCTACTTGCAAGAAAAGTATGTCTTATGTTATTGCTTTCCTGTTAGCAACTGCAGTGAATGTTACTGAATATCAACACAAAACACTGTAGTAGCGATGAAATTAAGTTGGTGTATCGACTCTGAAATGTGTTTGCCAGTACATTTATTCATTTGCATAAAATAAATGTTGAAAAATGATCGAGTGAGTTGTACCGATGAGGCAAGGTCCTCCATAAGCAACTTCGCTAGTCCAAAATCACCTGTTGAAGACAGGTCACATTAGCCATCCATCTCAATCATCTGATAACAGCAGATACAGTAATTCAGCACAAATACATACTATATATATCATCTTACCAAGTCTGATGTTGTTGTCCTTGGTCAACAGAATGTTGGAACACTGAAATGCGGCAGGCCATAAGGTTTGTCAGATGGTTCTCATACCAGATGAATCAGAATGACTTGGAAGACATTAGCACTGTTTCACCTTGAGATCGCGATGGAGCACGCGGTTGCAGTGCAGGTAGTCAAGCGCCAAGAGCAGTTGCGTGAACCACCGGCAGACCCTCTTGCATCACACAGTAACCAGCAGCATGGCAGAGTTCAGTCCATGTTTATCAGCCCTCTAAACAGATTTCTAATTACTGCAGTTCCAATGCAGTTCTTACCTCTTCTGAGAAAAGAACTCCCCTTGCCTTCTTGATCCTCTGGGCCCTGCAATGGCAATCCATGAAATAAGTAGTAAGGATTCTTCTGAAGACTGAAAATTTACCGGCACGGGATAGTAAAAAGAAGACCAATCACTGAGAGAGAGTGAGGAATTACATGTTTCCTCCTTCACAGTAGCTCGTGACTATGCAGACGCAGGTGCCCTGCAATCACGGGAAGCAAACAAAGAAAAAAACGAACTTGACTGACCGACTGAGAAATAAATTCCGCTAACTACTGTTTGGTCGCGCAACGACCACATGCAGCATGAGTGAGTTCATTTGGGATTTGGCCCAATGAATCCAGTTCTAGTAGTAGTACTCCTAGCTGAGTTGACGGGGGATCTGATGCTGTACCTCGTCAACCCACCCGTCCTTGTACTCGACGACGTACGGGTTGCTGAGGCTCGCCATGAGGGACATCTGCGTAGGAACGGTTGCGAGGTTTGGTTCCGAAATCGGGGGTGGCAATCGCGTGAGGGTTTTAGATTAGTTAACGGCGTACCTCCTGGTACGCGGTGCGCTGGAACTTGTCGTTCTGCTTGGACAGGCGGATCTTCTTCATGACGTACCTGCACCGTCAACAACGCGGGAGGATCAACCTCAGAGAATCGGACACGGGAAGACGAAGAAACAAACGACTGGGGAGGGACTGAGAACAGAGGAAGCAGGGCAGGGAGACGGGCGAGATTGGAAGTCGTACCTGTTGCGCTCGGCCTTGTGGTTGACGAGGTAGGCGGAGCCGTAGGCGCCCCGGCCGATCTGCTCCACCACCTCGTACTGCTCCATGGGCATCGATCTCCTCCTCGCTTCCTTCCTCCTCTATCTAGGCCTCTGTTCCTCTCTGTTCTCCTCCGCGGCGGCGTGGCAGCGCTTGTGGCGACGCTCGCTCGCTTTTCTTGCTGGCGTCGGAGCGAAGGAAGGAAGGAAGCGGAGTGACTGATGCTCGCGGCCCTCGTGATGGCGCTGCGCGACGCACGCGTGAGGGAAGGAAGGGCGAGAGGGCGGAAATGATGGTCTCTGCCGTTGCCGCGCGCGCCTTATTACTCTGGTGTGTCGGGTAGCCTGTCTGCCGCCCCGTGCCAGGCCCGGTAGGCGACGACGGCGACGGACGGAGGTCGGAGGAAACTCTCTCTCTCTCTCTCTGTGTGTGGCTACGAGTACGTTACTACTCCTACTCCTGCGTAGTAGTGCGGCGGTGGGGTTGCTGGAGCCTGGTGCTGCATGCTTTTCCTAGTGAAAACGGCAGTGGCCCGGCGTGATGAATGAATGGGTGGTGGCGCCCACATGCACCTTTCATTCTCCTCTTCTCTTCGGGTGTCAAAAGATGGTCGCTGTTCCACACCAGCAGCCCCAGCGAGCAGCCTGGCTGTAGAATAGAAAGGCTTCGTGCGCTCTTTCGTTCACACGCTACCGTCAAGGCGTCAACCAAGTGGCCGGCGCCGGCGACTGCACCACGTAACATGGCTGGCGCCGGCCGGCCGATTTTATTGCCGCGAGGGTCCGGGGATGGGTGGTTACTTTTGGCCGTTCGCTGCGCGCGTCTGGCAGCGCGCATGTGCTCCGCTCCGTCCTCGGGATGCGCGCTGCGGATCTCTGCTCGGATTTACTTATTCGTACCACCCACTCAGCAGCAGCAAGTACCGAGGACCAACCGCGGCTCGTCGTCTCCGCGAGGGATTCATATCTTTTTTTTTTTATTGTATGATAAACTTTGTCATAATTTTAACTATTCATTACAGAATTTAAGTTAAGTAATAACTGCATAATTTATGTTACAGAATTCAAGTTAAATAATGACGGCATAATTTATGTTTTTGTTTTTTAAATAGATTAATATAATTTAAATAAAAAATAATCTTAAATTATGAAATATTGATTATAATAAAATTGAATATGATAAAATTTGCTATATAAAGTCAAAGGCAGAGGATATATGAATCCCTCCGTGAGTACCGAGTCCGCGAAACGCTCCGACGGCTGAGGAACACTGAAGAAAACGAACACCGCCATGCACCATGCACGCAGGAAATTACTACGAGTACTTGCGTCGTCTCTCCCGAGTCAGGGAAAACTTTTGTCCTGGCGTTAGGGGTTTAGGACCTGATTACTCGCTGACTCATCTTCGTCGGAGTTCGTCCTGGATTGTCTTGTGTTCAGCTCCCCCTTCCTTTCCCTTCCCTTTCGAGTGAGGTTGGTTTTAAAGGAAGTTTTGTTAGTACTCCGTAAAGTCTAGCATTACTCGGTGAGAACTGAGGCGTCGAGACAGGGCAACGAGCGAGTTTGACGTTTGGGCCACAGTCCAGACATCGCTGCGTACCTGCAAGACTACGGCAATCACTTACTCCTAATTAAGTGCTTCTACTACAACACTTGCAAGAAAAGCACATGCAGTACTGCCTGCGCTGGTATATCGATCGGCTCCTACTACCTTGTACACGCACGAGCCATGACACCGACAGACACGCTCCTTTCGTACGTCACATTATTTTTGACGACTTATATATGAACGATGCTTGCACGTTTTAAACTCTCTCTGTCAGGGTAAAAGCTCATAACTGAAAGAAACTTCAATGTTTTTACCATGTTGCATGAGACTCAACCGACAAAGAGCTACTCCAAAACAACACGGTACTAAGTTTGCATCTCACATATACTAGTAGGTTCATAGTATGCCATTACTTTCACGTATCTCGTATCCATTGGATTGTTACCAACCAGCATGAGTAATAACATTGCTAGTCCTCCTTTATGCTCATAGTCACTGTCTTGATCACCACATGGTATCAACTAACTTTCCATCTGCCATCTGCTAGCACTTTAATTAATTGGCAAGACTTACGGTACCTACATACTCCATATATATATGAGGCATCCTCTCGTGCTCAATCCGTAATCCATCCTTGCATTCCTACACATGCAATTCCCTTTTCTTTGGAGAGCCCATAATCGACAGCGCATGTCACAAGTTAGCTAGGAGTAGTCTAGAAATGGAAGGCGTCAGGAATGCATCTTAAGCTGCAATTCTCACAAAGCCAAAATGATCTAACTCTTGCCGCGGCCGTAGCGATTAACTCGTTTGTTGGATAAAGATTGGAAGTACCAATGCATCGAGAGAGCCGTGGATAGCTAAGATGGCTGGTGGAGCGACGCTACTGCTGTGGCCTGTGAGGTTATGCTGTAGGGTGTCATGCTGTGACGGACAAGGGGCTGGTATCCTGGTTGGGCGCGCCGCCTCTTCCCTGATCGCGTCCGTCGCCGAGCGGCCGGTGCGGAGCCGCACGGCATCGCTCGCTCGGCCTGGCGCGAGGCGAGTCGGCGAGCGCCCCATGGTCCCAGCACCCCGTCCGTCTCTTTTTTTTTTACTCTATTCGGTTTTAAATTATTAACACCCATTAATTTTTAACATCAACTTAATTTGACCATTCGTCTTATTTAAAAAATTTATTTTAATATGTAAAATTATTAATTATGATTTAAATTTCACTAATAATAAATTAAATAATAACAAAACTTTACACATTTGAAATATTTTTTTAATAAAATGAATAGTCAAAGTTCATGTTAAAAGTAAACAGTGTCGATGTTTTAAAACCAGAGGGAGTATTTTATAATCTCTAGGGTATGATACCCTTGAGCTTCACAGTGACAAGTCATTTTCTCATTACTTTGGCTCTTTTATTTTCCATTCTTGAAATGGTTGTCTGAAAGCAAAAGATGGTAATGTAACATGAAAGAAATGATAAACTTTCTACGTACTTTTGTGACGGTTCGGAGATTCAGTTAGTTTATAGTAAACCAATTTACCTATTCTTCTGGTAACGCAAATTGAGGACTGTAATATATCTGACACTGAAACGTACACCCTCTGTTTTTAAATTAATGTCATTATTGACTTATAAACATTAATTTTAACCATTTATTTTATTAAAAAAATTGATATATATCATATATTTTGTTATAATTTGATTTATCATTAGAGTTATTTGAATCACAACTTAAAAGTGTATGTATTTGAAATAATTTTTTGAGTAAGACGAATAATCAAAGTTGATATTAAGAGTAAACGACGATATCAATTTAAAAATGAAGGGCGTAAAATCATAAAGAATCAACAAGGTTTCCAGAGTGGTTAATATGAGCTTGGCTGCCTGATTGCTCTTGATTTGACTAGCGTGTTTGTACGGAGCCCAAATGGCATTTTGACGAGGAGGACATGCGCCAGGCCAAGGGTTTTTTTTTTTTCAATAAAGGCTGCCCTTATTTCATTCGTAACATATTAACTTCTGGCCATAGCTTACCTTTCTCACTTTTTATCGTGCAAACATGAATGCGAACCACAAACTCGCGCTTAATTTCCGTGTAGCATAAATCGATCCACCACGTCCTTATAAGCAGGCTTCCTGCAGAATGTCCATATTTTAGTCTTGACGAAGTAGGATTGAGTTTTATCGCGGCGCCCACTTTCTGTCGCAACTGCCAAGCCTCAGAGGTCGCTCACATGAGCCTATACATATGGACGTACGCACAACCTCTTTCCATTAAAAACTCTGCTTACACCTCATATGCAGTGTGATTGTATCAGCGTATGCCATGGCTTGTACAGTTGTACCAGATCTGGGAGTGGGAGGCGCCGGGCATACATCTTAGCCATCCAGAGAATATCTGAGGAGCTGTACGCGATTCCGCTTTAAAACTTGTAAATTGTTGCACGCGGCGACGGATCCTAAGACAGGCTATCTGGGATCGGTTCTTCCGTACTCTTGATTCAGGCCCGTTAATTATATACACATACGAGGGAAACCTGATTGTCTGGTGATGGGTTTGGCTGGTGCTTATTTCATTCGCTCGTAGTCTTTGTATAGGTGTTGACTCTGAACCTTCCGAGCGTGCAAAGTGAACGGCTAGCTCTTGCTGCTTGTATCCTGGTTGATGAGGGATGACCAATAGTCTTCAGGTGATGGTGGTGTTTTGGTGTGGTGACCGGTGAGATGCGGATTGACATGCTCGAACGAGACAGGCAGCACTGCTACAAAAAATAGTTTATTTCGACATCCTCATTTTAAAATACAGACAATTTATAATTATTAACGGCTTGTACTAAAAGTGAAGTGGACCCTAGAAAGTTATCCGCCTGCAAAAATGTGTATATGTGCTATTAGTAAAAACAGGAGTTGTATATGTGCTATTAGTGCTAATTGAGTTGTTATTAGTTTTCCTCTCTTTTCAGACTTTTAAAAAATGCAAATGAAGTGAGACTAAATTTGATAGGACACGTTGAGAAGTGTTTGACATTTGGGTCCGTACATGCAGACAGGGTACATGGTTCCACGCTTGCTGCTAGTGCTGAGCGTGCATTGTCCCTGAGCTCAAACTGTCCCGATAGCTAATTAGAGAAGATGTTTGCATTTCCCTGCAATGCATTACTTGATTACCACTCTCTCAATTAAGTCAGTATTGGCGGGTATAGGATTTTAACTCACTTTAAACAATTGGTTGAACAAGAAGATCGAAGATGGTGTGGCATTCCAGAGCCTTTTACATCACACTTCACTAGTGCGATGTTTTGCTAGCTACTTCAGACAGAGTCGCCTGGCTAGAATACAAGGGCATGCCGCACTAGCTCCCACCAATGCAAACTACGGCATTGTCTTTTACATCCTAGCATGCAGCAACTCTTCCCTTATCATATCAAGACTCAAGCAGTGCCTCTCGCCAGAGCTTCATAACCTGACGCCATACATTATCGTTAAGAACTTTAATTGTTGCGCCCATCCTCAAGAGTTGAGCGTTCCTTCTAGAGCGGCAGGAGAGAACTATGGAGGCTAGTACTCTCCACGAACACTTACAGGAGGCAGGCAAGTTTAAAGGGATTTTCTTCAGCTGAGGTTGGAGCTTATAAAGTTGGCAGGAAATGTAATAAATTGAAAAACAAGGGCAGAGAATTCATAAATGGTGGTGCTCCGTTTTAACCACTTACCGCAAAAGCATGTTGATGGTATTAAATTTTTATCTACCACCTGCTACCACTTAATTTGGCAAGCCTCGCGACTACATTCTCATATAGGCGTTCCCTTCTGCTCTGTAACCCATCCTTAGAATTCCTATGAAATTCCTTTTTTCTTTCTACAATGACAGTGTCCACCTCAAATTAGCTGCTATCTAGATTTGGGAGACATCAGGAATACATTTCAGCCTAGTTGAAGCTTCACTAGCTCCAAAATGTTCTTAGACACACAATGTTGTAAATCGTCCTGTATATATATTGGTAAGAGAGAAGAGAAGCAGCACTACATCCATACAATCATGGATGTTTGACCAGGCTAGTGGGCAGAGTACTTTTAGCCCATGGCGGTATATATCATGGGTGATTGAAGTGATGAACCATAACACCGTATGGTAAGAATGCAAGAACAAAATTTCATATCTGTGCACGCAGATAATTTATTAGTTTTATTTTAGTAATGTGACGTTAACATAGTGCAGTCAATTAATCTGACACTCAAGTTCGTCATCATGCAAACATTAGTTAACGCGGAGCACAACCTCACAGTCCATTTCACATCCACATCGTGGGCATTATTTTGGACGTGGACGTGGAATCAAAGACAATCAAATCGGTCCCTTGATCATTATGCACTGATTGCGTAATCACGGGTTTCGTTGCCGCTTGTTTTGGTTATAGGGGCCGGTGACCCTGAAATTGCCTGTTGCGTGCAAGAGACTATAGACTTCAGCAGATGGTAGTGGTGATGCACCCAAGTAGGATCATATTATCCTATTATTAGTGCTACTTTTGAATGGTTATTTTGTTCGTTTTCAAACAACTTTGAGAAGAAAAAACAAAACAGATTCCCGGTTAGGCGAGAGATAGCTAGCTTGCATTGATACGTCACGCCGCGGACTGGAGGAGACGTATTTGACATTTGGGTAGCGTAAGTATGGCAACCACTAAATGCTTCAACATTTGCAAGAAAGCAGAGTGCTGTTTAAGGTGATTGCAACATCTCCATAAGAGGTTAATTAACGTTGCATAGACAACAACTTGGTCTAGATTTAATTGGGAGGTGTGTAGCACTTCAAGGGCCAAGAGCTGCTTGTTGTACTCACAAGCACCGTGGAGATTTTCCAGTCCGCGGTGTATCAGTGAATCTTGGAAATTCTGCTCTTGGCCAGACAGACTACGTTGCATCAGTGAATCTTGGAAATAACGTTGAAGATCAGACAGACTACGTGGTTGATTTTCCAGCAATATGTGGGTGCTATTATTTACTCGTATCTCTCCGATGCCTCGCCATTAATTCTGCATTTCTGCCACATCCAGATTACAAGAGTAAGTGTGTCGTCTGTCTCTTCGGTTCGGTGCTTAACAGTTGCATGATTTGAAGATCATTAAGGTGGCTTCGTTTGGATATGGTTTATGCAAGCAATTGGCAATTGTAGCTGGTGCGCGTTGTTTTTTGTGTCTTGTTGTTGTTCCTGGCTTTGCTATTCGTGCATCGGGTTTTGTTGTCTTCTTCCCTCCCTCTTCTGTACTCCTGTAACTGACTCTCCATGTATGCATCTTTGAAGGAATAAAAAGGTGAGATGTTCTCCTCTCGAATTTTTTTTTTTAAAAAAAACAAGAGTAAGTGTGGCAGAGAGGATTCAGTAAAGACGGAGAGTACTCCTATAATATATGATAACGAGCAAGTGTGGCAGAGAGGATTCAGTAAAAACGGTGAGTACTCCTACAATATATGATAACCGAGAGGTAGTCTATCTTGTCAATTTCCATATGCATGTGTTCTCCATATGTTGCAAATTCAGCTGTGGAGCTGGTCATTCGTAATGCAGTGTGCTATAAAAATCTGGGAGTGTGAGAATTGGGAGTAATGCTGTTGCTCCAACTGATGCTGTGAGATATACAGACTAGTGTATAGTTCGATCGAATGCATAGAGACCTTGGTTTTATGAGCATGGAGCTCACCTCGCGCGTGTACCATCCTCGATGTTGTAAGGAGTGCCAGCTGGTATTGACAAGTCGAAATACAATACTTCCTTCGTTTTAAAATATAAACATTTTTAAGTTTATTTAAACTCAAACTTTTATAATTTTAACCACTAATAATATTTTATCATATAAAAATTATATTTTTTTATTTATCATAAAATAAACTTTCATAAAAATATATTTTTACATTAGAATTTATATAATTTGCGAGATATTGTTAGCAAAAGTTAAAAGAGTTTGAGCTTATTCAAACTTAGAAATGCTTATATTTTGTAACGGAGGTAGTACCTTGTTAGCTAGGGATAGAGTAACATGTTTGAAAAGCATGAAACTGCGAAATACTACAATATAGATAATCTATAGCAGAGAGTCTCTTCAAAAAAATTCATACGCATGCTTGCATGCTAGACAGATTGTTTTCTGTATACAGAGAAAATTTGACGGTGAAACTAGCCATCCGAACCTGCTCACAACAAGGATGAAGCATGCTTGTAATCAAGCGTGCGCCTTCGCTCGATTAAGTATACCATGAATCAGGCAATCACCCATGCGTTGATCATGCTTCAGATAAATTTGAAGTTTTCTGAAACCGTGCAAATAAACAATCCAAACAAAAGTTCCAATAAAATACGTGTCTTCATAGTGTCGTTTGGTCTTAAATGTTTTTTTAACTCATTAAGTAATACGTTTTGCCCCATACATAATGCTGGGGGACCGCCAAAATTAATTACCGGATTCCCCCACCACCCCTCTCCCCTTTTTTTTTTTTAAACCGACGGCCGTCACCCACAGCTTCGTGATTGGTCACCGTACCTCAGCGCCTCGCCGCCAGCGGCTCAGCACCAACGGTCCAGAACTTCAAACTGTCACACAACATGCACCGAGTCCACGCACCGGGCTCATCTTCTCCATCCATTTCTCTCAGTTGCTCACACGAACGTCTGGATGCTCTCGCGGTCCATTGGATGTACCGTACACCACGCATCTCGGCCTCCCCAATTTCAAACCTTTAAAAGATCCCGCCGCACGATGCCAGCCCCCAACCCCCACCCGTAGGTCACCGTTGCCACCTCCAGGCTCAAACCCTAGGATTTTACCGAGAAATTTCACCCCGAATTCGGGCTGTATCATAGAGAGTAGGCCTCGCGAGGATCAAATCGGTGGGGGTTCAAGAGGACCCGAGCAAATCGTAAGCAATTTAGCGGTTTTGGTATTCGTTGTTGCTTGCATTTTTTTTCCCGAACGGGTTAGTGATTTCTTTTGCTCAATTCGTGCAGATCGGAGGAAGGGTAAGGATTTGCGGGCGGGAAGCGCAGCAGCAGGAATTTGAGGTGAGAATCGAGAAATTGGAGGAAATTAGGTTGGTTCCTTGGGGTCGGGGATATGTCGGGTTCGGCCTCCACCGTGTTCTTCCTGGAAGGAGCACTATTCTAAGTTCTCGATTTCTTTGACGAAGTTCCTTTGTTACGCTTTGTCCTTCTCTAGAGGTTTTGTCTCATCAGTTCTTCTCTGCGTTGCGGATTTCTTGCTGATATCTTGGAGTTGTAGAATTCTGCTTGCCAATTTCATCCGGAAAATCCTTGCATAGATCCAGGAGAAGGGCAATTGGACTCAGGGCACGTCAACAACCTATTAACACTTGTTACGAATTTTGTGCAGAACTACAAGATGCCTGAAGCGAGGGGCGCCACCAGGCCGGTGGTCGCCGACATCTCTGGTGGGGGATTCTTTATCAGGAGGGTGACATCGCCAGGAGCTGCGGCGGTGAAGAGTGGTGTCAAGCCGCTGGCTCGACATGCCCTGACGCCGTCCAGCAACAAGGAGAATGTGCCACCTGCTGGGGCTATGAGGGCTACACCTAAGAGGAGGAGCACCCTACCTGACTGGTACCCAAGGACCCCACTCCGTGATATCACCGCAATCGTCAAGGTGATGAATTACTTGTCTATGCCATGTTCTCTTAGTTCCGTAAATGATGTGGTCATTTCTGCTGATTCAAAGTCTTATTTATTTGGTCATCGTATTCTGGATGTCCTGATTACTAAATGAGGTTATGGAGTGGAATTAGAATACGAAAGGTAAAACTATGGCCTTACAGATAGTCCATCAATTCTTTTGGTAAATAATAAGTTTCTTACAGTTTAAGTGACTTGGCAATACTTCTATCAGTTCAAATGCCATTTCTTCAGTCCAGACACAGTTAGCAATTTTTGGTTTTAGGTGCCCATCAATTTTAAATGTGATTAAATCCACCGAAAGTTCAGCAAGTAAAAAGTCCAGTTTTATACAGTTATTTTGTTTTGCATTCACTTAATATTTAGTTTTTCCGTGATGGATTTCTTAAAATGCAGTGTTACTAAAATTTGAGTACGGAATACATATTCACATTTGGGGTTCACTTAATGCATGAATGGTCTCTAGTGCGATTTATTTAGTAGTAGAAATTATGCACTGAAATTGGAAGGTCACAAACTTTTACAGATATTGTTCACCGTTGCTAATTATCTCGAGTGCCATTCCTTTCCATGATTTGCACATTTTGTTCTTTTATTCGTTCAAGTTCTCGAAACTTTCTCATGCGTTGTTAATTGTTAGTAGAGAAAATTGTGTATACAGCTAGTGCACTGAGTTATGTTCCTGGTAAGCTGATACTGTACTAACTCCCAACTTTGCAGGCCCTTGAGCGAAGTCGCCTACGGGATGCTGCATCTCGGCAGCAACGGACAGAAGATTCTTCACTTCTGGATTCAGCAACTCAGGATCCCAGCTTAACTCAAGATGTGGCAACCCCTGCAACTTCTGCCAAGGACAAGCTGACAACACCGTCCTCAACATTTGGCTGCTCCTTGCAGACTACTCCATCCAGACCAATTGATCCAGCCCTCTTCGATCTCTTGGAGAAGGAACTTTCCAATTCAATCGAGAAGATCGAGAAAATGGTAAGACGAAACCTGAAGCAAACTCCAAAGGCCGCTCAGCCTTCCAAAAGGACCATCCAAAGGCGCATCCTGATGTCCATGCGATGAGCTGAGAATGTCTGCTCTGGCCTGCATTTCTCTCTTGTCTGCTGCTTTCTTAGCCGCTTACCCTAAACTGATCATCATATCAGTTTTGTCTTAGAAGGGTGATGGTTCAAGGTTCTCTGCTTGGGGACCTGGGTTATATGGGGGATGCCTAGCTCTCTGCTTGAGGGCATATAGTATACCGACAGCTGTGTATATCTGTTGCCCATATGCTACTGGGTTATGCAATTAGCCTGAACTGGTAAGATAGTATGCTTTGAACGTCGGTGTCCTTTCATCACATGCTATAGAACCACTAAGAAAATATGTAAAATGGGTGAAATGATGTTTGCTGTCATGTTGTGACCTTGAGAGCTCAAATATAGTAGAGTAACATAACACCCTGTGGACATTGTCGCCTAAAAATAACTTGTTTGATGCACTATGGCAACACGTGCAATGCCATATCTGCGTTTCGTTTTTTTTTTCCTTGAGTTTTTGCAGGGCTGTACGTTTGGGGCTACCAAATAGCTAAGGCATGCAAAACATGCTGCTGGCATGTTGTTTAGCTCATTAGATGCTTTATCATGTGCAACCCAAATTTTGACATTTGGGTATGTCGAAAATTATTTTGGGAACTTGTGCTGAAGTAACGTGCTATAACAATGACATAGCTTGATCGACATGTAGATGGGAGCCTATTTCCATCAAATCGGAGAAATCATGAGCTCATGTTTTGATAGCTGCCAGATCCAGTGCTGCCTAAGGAGTTTAAACAGAGTGACTTGTTGCACAGTTATGATGGGTGAGCGTTGTTAGCTCTGGCTCATCTGTGTTATAAGCTAAATTCCTGACATTTGTAATACTAATGCATTTGGTCTGTAACACATAGTAGTTCCTCTGGATCATGTGTTATGTCTAATATGTATAAGTGAACAACTGAATCAGCCGTTCAAATTCATAGGCAGTTTGAATAGTACTCTTGTAGTGTGTTTGTTTTTGAATGATGAACAAAAGATGTTTAGATTTTGCGGGGGCTAAGCTTCCAGATATTTGCGCTCTCCTGAACAAGAAGCGTTTGAAATAATGACCATGCTGTACAGGTAAACATGCGTGCCTAGTACATCTCTTCCTGAACAAGAAGCATTTGAAATAATACTACAGCAGTTACAAGGTTCCGTAGCCCATTAGACTTTTTTACAGGTTTCAGGTCTCATTGGCATTGGCATATAATCTACAGGATTCCGAGAAGAGATGGACTCATGTCAGAACGGGAGTTGCACTGATACTAACATTTACGGAATGGCATATACAGGTGAGAGAATATAAAACTATCTACGAGCACAAATACATCCGAGAGCATTCCTTGAAGGTATGTGATCACCTGGGGCAGCAATACAGCATCAGCAGACATTCATATGGATTACTGCAACCAGGTTATTCATCAGGGTATTGGCAGCATGCTGGATTTTGTTAAGCCTGTAGATATTCCCCATCGAGGACCCTCAGCAAGATCTGAAGCATGTGTGGCACCAACAAGGTCTACATTCTGCACATAATTCTTCATTGCAGATGCATATAGATAGGCTAACAGACAGCCTCGTGAGTGATCAATCCTGAAATAGCTTGGAGGAAACTCAAGACATGCACTGCTCCAGATTTCTGACAGTCTGGGACTGCTGTGATAACATCAGCAATGATGAAAACTGAAAAGAGTAAATCATAGTCAATTTCTTCCATCCCACTCAAAGTGACAAGAATGACAAGAACTGTCATCAAATACTGAACAAAAGAATCAATTATTTTTCCCAAGTGTATGAGGTAAGACGTAATGCATCAGCATATATACACAGTCAAGAGGCTTGTCGTGTGAGACTAAAATTTTGCTTGTAACTTGTGGAAACAAATTATGTCTGTGGCACTCATATATTGACCCAAATATGTACTCCATAGAAACTAACCTGGGTACCAGCAATTATGGTATGATGCAGTGGATGGGCTGCACAAGAAATCACTCTTTGAGATAATGGAATGAACTTGTTTTCTGCAGGTTGGTTTTCTTCAGAATTTCTCCTTTCCTCACTGAAACAGGAGAATCAAGTAAGAAAAATGAGAGAAGGTCCCACAAATTAATGAGTGTAAACAAATTACATAGATTAGTCAGAAGATTGGAATTCTCTAGATATGTTCCTAATAAATATTCTGTGCAAAGCAACACAAATAGTAAATAATAGATAAGCTAACCTGTAGTCTACATGGCATGGGGAGTTGGTATCTGGATGAAAATCCAGTAAATAAATTCCATCACTTGACGATGCCCCAACGACATATGTCTGGACAGTATAACCATATTATACACATCAATCTCCTTAACGTCAAATAGGGGCTGTAAGAACTTTCAATTTAATAAAAAGACTTCTACCGAAGATGTCGGCAACCATGTTGGCCTGCTCAAATTTTTTTGCAATGCCAAGTCCATGCTGTCTCTAATAAAACAAAAGGTGGAGCACCGCAAAAAAAGGACTTAATCCAATTTCTTGCTATTAAGAGTAATTGTTGAGAACAGATTTGAAAATGTATAGGTCAATACTTACAACCAAACAGGAGGAGGGCAGTGCAGATGACTCACAGTGAGATTATTAACATTTAGGACTCCAGACCTATATGGAATGAAGATAGAAGAGAAATTCACTGAGATCTGGCCCATATTAAAGTGAAATGGAATGAGTAGACCAGTTATTATGGAATAAACATTTTGAATTAAAGGATAACAGATGGAGAATTCTGGTAACAGTAAAATACGCCTTGCTACAGGGCCTGCTAGTGATTTTTAAAGGAAAATCTTAGATACTTACCACCCATCATCAAGATGGAAGGCCAACTGATTAGAACAACTAGGGTTGAAATCTATTGACAGAATTGGGCTTGAAACAATGTTTGATTGCTCCTGAAAGTTGTAAGGTCAAAATAGTGTTTCAGATGATATGCCTGAGAACTGGCTCCAGATCCTACTAATTACGGCTATTTGAAATTTTTGTTCTAACATATAGAAACAAAAGATTTTACATATATGAAAGGAAATGGCATACCTTTAGTGATGGAATTTTGCCCAACAGTGTTGATATCTTCACTGATAATAATGGTTGGACCTGGAAAATATAAAACCATCAGGCCTGAACCAAGCCGAGAAATACCAACCGTCATGTTGTCAAGACAGCTGTGGCATTTCAACATGAAAAGATAAAAGAACACAAAATGAGCAAGAGGTAACAGACTAACAGTTATGACTGTACGTCATTACAACAACAAAGCCTTTTAGTCCCAACTTCTGAACAAGTTGGGGTAGGCTAGGGATGAAACCCACACGGCCGCATAAAAAGACCGACTGAAGTAAAGGAAAACAGAAAGGAACAAGGGAGAAAAAATAAGAGGAAATGATTGTACCTCATTGTGGCTTTGAAAAGCAGCAGATGTCCTCCCTCCAAAACAGAAAGGAACAAGGGAGAAAAAAATAAGAGGAAAAGATGGAAATGATTGTACCTCATTGTGGCTTTGAAAAGCAGCAGATGTCCTCCCTCCACGTAGATCCCAAGCATAAATTGTTCCATTTTTGCTAGCGCCAAACACCGTCTGCAATTAAATTGTGACCCAAAGTATAAAAACTCACCGCTGAAGTTAACATAAAACTTATAAATCAGATGAACAAAGTAACAGAAAATGTATAAAGAAAAAAAGAACATAAAGCTAGGTAAGCCTCCTTTTGTCTACTATAGCTCTGTAGCATTAAGTTGAGTTCATTGTGACTAGATTATTAAGTTTATAGAACCTGCGCTTAATCAAACAGTGATCATAATCTGACAGGATATCACGATAGGTAAACTACAGAAGAAAGCAATATATCACGGTGTGAATAAATCATTATGCAACCAATGATTCTATGTTATAGATGGTATTTATAAAGCAATTTTAATCTCAAGCATAGGTCAGCAGATATTATACCATAATTCAGAAATCTAGAGACTAATTATTAGTAAGCATTGAGACCATACCATGAATTAGCATACCTTGTAAACTGCCCCGTAAAAATGTTAACAATGAAACAAAAAAGAAAAACAGCAGGGGCCCCTCTGCTATCACCACAAAAGAGAATAGGCATATACCCGATTGTCTGTATTTAACTTGACACTGTTGAATTGAGATTCTGGAGATGCTGTAAGCTCAAAACAGTGTGTCTTACTAAGCCGCCTGTCCCACATGTAGATTGCCCCATCAAGGCCGGATGCAAATATCCTATGAAAGAACTGATAAGTAGAACGTCCATGCATAATGTCCAGAAACAAGGCACATTTTGATACTGGTACAATAATTCATTTGACAAATCAATACCAACTATAAGCAAACTATGTCATATTTCATAATCCTCTGCAAATGCATCAAGGAAATTAAAAAAAAGGCTATCACTGGGAGAACACAAAAAATGTAGCACTCCCCTGTTTTTCAGATTCACGATTATCAAAATCTATTCTTCTTGGAGAACATAGAAAATTCCAGAACATGGTGTGTACTTAGCTGGCTAAAGAAAACTTCAGTACTACATAGCAACATTTTATGATGACCAAGTTCCAAAGATGAAATATGATGGCATGGAGGGATGGAAAGGCATATACCTGGATTTATCATCCGATGTAAAAGCTAGATCAGTCAGGCTCTTGTGCAAATCAGAATAGAGTGTGGAAAATTTGGATTTTCCTTTCTGTAAAATCTAAAGAGATAGTAACTCAGAATCAGAGTGATGAATGTGTTAAAAAAATTTGTAACACATAAAACTAAAGTTCCTTATACTCCCTCCGTTCTGAAATTGTTGTCGCTGGCTAGTTCAAATTTGAACTAGACAGAGACAACACTTTTAAAACAGAGGGAATTATGTACCAAAATTTACATCTTCTGAAAGCACTTTGCCCTGAAATATTCTCTGAGAGGTTTTTCTTGCATTATGTCATTTTATTTTATTGCACCTGAGCTTGTCTAACTTATCCCTGATTTAGACCCAGATTATTTTTACAATGTTTTATGCGCTTCGTAGCTGTATTACTGATAAAAAAAAGGGCAGTCCGGTGCACATAGCTCCCTCTTGCGCAGGGTCTGGGGAAGGGTCCAACCACTTTGGTCATTTGTACACCAGGGCTCGAACTCGTGAACCCATGGTCATAAGGTAACAGCTTTGCCGCTGCGCCAGGGCTCCCCTTCACTGATAAGTTATAATAAAGCTTTTCTTTTTGCTCTTTCTGATCACAAGTCACGATCACTTTGTAGCTATATTATTGGTAAAAAGAAATTGCTCAATGCCTTATATAGCTATTCTTTCTGCTCTTTCCTTTATACAGTGTAAGTTATTTCTTATCCCTGGGTTTAATAAAGCTTTGCAGTGGGGCCCCCTCGCTGTTTTCAGGTCAAAAGAAAAACACAAAGAAAATTTTCGAGAGAAGAAAAATACAAAGTAGATAAAGTAATAGGAAGCATCAGAGTGATATCTTAGAAGGCAGATAATATATGATTCCTGAGGTAAGATAGCAAAGTCGTTTCTATAAGTAACCTAGATTGGATGTGACACATTTATAAGGAAATGAAAAAGGCTACTTACCTCAGTTGGTGCAGATGAGACATAGCCAATATCAAACAGGAAAATTTTTTCACTTTGACTGGATGTGCAAGCAACCTGCAATTAGATATACTCCAAGATGAAATACATAGAAACCAAAGAAGTTGTAATACTTAAGTTTGGATTTTTATTATTAAAAAAATCCCTAAAAACCCTAATTCAATGCTAATTAGGGCTTAGCAAGCATCACAACATAAATATAGCCAAAATACTTCTGGAGCTCAAAGGACTGGAAACAGAAAATATAATGCTACATGGACAAAGCTGCCAGATACCTCATCTTGGTTTCCTGGATTCCATCGGACAGTGTTTAGGGGAATCGAGTGAGATATATGGAGCAAATAATTTGACGAGTCATCCAGCGAACCTTCCAAGAATAAATTACGAAAAGTGAATGGAAATGGAATTAGTATAGCCTCTGAGTTATAAACAAACATATAAAAGAATAGCACAACTTTGTGAGTCGTTAGAATTTAAAATCCGAAGGATGCACATATTCTACTAGATTTGCATTAGCAAGAATGCAGCAAGAAAAGGTACCAAAGTGCATTCATGATTTTGGAAAAATCAATTACTTAAGCTTACCTCCACTATCCCAAATACAAAAAGAGGATCTAGCAAGCCATTTTATCAAAAAGAATATATTTAAACCCAAAAAAAAGTATACAAGAATGGAGAACATCAAGGCTTTATTTTAACTTACTGTATGATGGACCATATATAGAGCAATACAAAGTTTCAAAATCATGGACTGTTAGGCACCCCGAGAATGTCACTGATGTGAGGTATATTCCCTGCACAGTTAACGAACACAAGAAAGGTGAAACACCCTCCCTAAAAAAGAAGAATTTCATATATTTTGTACGCTACCTTTTTATCAAACTCCAGAGCTGAAACACCCTCCCTAGAAAATTGCAATAATACAAGTTCATCAGTCAATCTAGAAGGTGAAAAATAAGGCAAAATGTAAAACAATGTTGCAAATAGGTAATCATTCGATGTTAATACTCCAAACAAAGAAAAAAATTGACCTTACTGGATTAAAATGCATAGTCGAAGCATTAATCATTCGATCAACCTGATTGGAGTAACCATCGTAAACCCATCAGTTGGCTGAAATATAGCATCTGGGCATCGATATTACAACTCATAATAATGAATGGGCATTACATATGTCTTACACCGTTCCTCTCCATGTGCATAATACTTGTGACTGAAGGTCGCGATCTTCTCAAAACAAAACAAAATGCAAAATTTCAAATTAAGAAATATAAAAATATGACGCAACTCAGAATTAATCTTTTCTAATGAAAATCAAAATTTGCAACTCAAAAGAATTCCAGTTCCGATTCTTTAAATTCTGCGCAGTAACTCAGATTGAGAATACACCGAGCGAGCCCGAGACCAAATCCAAATAATCTCTTCTGTTCAAGCATATCCCACCTCAGCGAATGAATCGAGTAGGAGGCGCGACTCCCGGTGCCGGAACCTGGCGTCTATGCGGCCATCCAGCTCCACGGCGATGCGCCTCCACTGGTGCCGCCTGCAGAAGTACAAGATCAAATGTCAGTCGGAGAGCAGGGACAAAGCGCGATAGGGGCGACAGCGATCGCGAACGAGAGAAGAGAGAGGGCAGCACCTCCGGGGCTGTGGCGCTAGGCCGTCGCCTGATTGAGGCGGCGCCGCCACGAGGAACTTCTCCATGGCGACCACGAAGTTATGGCGCCAGTCGACTAGGGTTCGGTTCTCTTTCGCGCCAAAACGAGATGGCGGAGAATGAAACTAGTGTACCGGACTAGTGGCTGGCGGTAAATGGGAGGGTGACCAACTTGCTAGCTGGATGCCCACGGCCCAAATTCCAGCCCAACAGCGCAACATATTAAGGCACTTTGATCAATTTCTCTATTTTAAATATTATTCTCCAGCTTAAACGTCAAAATCTTGAATTTCCTTTTTCCAGTTAATTATTATAATACTAACTTTAAAGGAATTTACTCATAGCATGGTCAGAGCCCGTTTGTTTGCTTGATTCGTTTCAAAAGGTTGCTTTGCGAAGTGATTGTACCAATCTTGGCCAATTTGCAAGATCCAGTCCTCGCTCTGATTTTCGGCTTGCAAAAGAACACTTACAGGAACAGCAAAACGCTACGGATAACATTTTGCTCCCTTTGGTGGAACCATAAAAAGCTACCACCTCGTAAAACGTCATGCCAAAATTAAGTAAGCAAATATCGAAACGCCAGAACCACAACATGGACAAAGCTTTTCTTATACATCTCCTCATAATATTTGACAGGCAGACTTCAATCTGAATGAAAGGTTTGCTACACGGGTACAAAATTCAGGAGTACAAACAAATTAAGCAATACGATTTCCTCAGGGCTCCAAAACTAACTTAGAAGACCATATCATGGGGCTTGTCGCCCTTCCTGAGAGAGAACCGGGCACCAAGATAAGTTTTCAGGTCTGGAACCGCCTCAATAGCCTTGATCAGAGCAGCATCCACAGCTTTCTGGTCATCCTTCTTGAAGTCGGGAAGAGACTTGGCAGCCTGAAGATAAATGCGAATTAGCATTGGAGAATAACATGATACTGAAAAGATAATGACATCGAGCCTACCTCCTTCTCTGTCTCAAAAAGCTCACCCTCAGTCTTCTTCACCCTCTTCTTCTTCTCCCTGGCGAAGTACTTGTCATCAAACTTCGATACATCAACGCTAGAGATGTCGACCTTGGTGGAAGTGGCAATGACGTAGGCCTGATTCACACGGCGGATAGGCACACCATTGACCTTGAAAGGTCCTGCACAATAAGGAAACATTATAAACTAAAATGAAATGATGACGGAATAGAATCTTAAGCAGACTATGGAAATGAAAGCTGAAAACAACAATGTAAAAAATAAACCTAAACAAATGAGGCACCAAAGCATCAAGACATACGCTGAGGTCATCTAATCAAGTTTATTTAGCTTGTTCCCAAAACATCATTACACAAGTGTTTTGTTCAAAATTAAGCAGAAGATATTCTGGTATCCACATTTACAAAAACTAGGCTCATCCGACCACCCAGATAGCAACCTTCACGAGTAATACAAATCACTACTTTCAACTTAATAGAAGTGGAATGATAGATCGAATCACAGATCCATGATAACAGGCTATTTAACGGTAAACAGGATACCAATCGACCATTCCTCCACCATCACAGACTCACAGTATCACACCACATAATGGACGTCTCTTACCGGTGATGAGGAGCACGCCGGACTTGAGCTGCTTGAGGAACACCACCCTCTTTCCCATGAAGCGACCCGCGAGCAGGATCAGCACCGTCCCGGGCGTAATGGTCGACCTGCAGAAACCAAGCCGGTCCAATTACAATCAAATCTCCAAGCGGGCCAGAAGAACTAGAACGCCACTAGGGACGCGGCGCGCAGAAGGGCATTGTACCTGAGCTTCGTCCGCTTATGTTTGCGGGTGCTGGGGGTGCGGAGCTTGACATCATCGGCAGGGTAAAACTTGGGCTCGGCGGCGGCGGCAGGCTTCTCGGCCTTGGGGAAGGTGCCGCCGTGCTTGGCCTTGATGGCCCAAAGCCCCCGGCGGTGGTAAGCGTGGGAACGCGAAGCGCGCTTGATGCCCTGCGACAACTTCGATGTCGGCGCCATCAGATCGCGGCGGTAGGGCGCCTCTGCTCGGGGAAGGAGGCGGCGGCGGGCGAAGAAGGGAGGCGAAGCTTTGGTCACGGATTTTATACGTGTCCGGCTGCGCGGAGGCTGAAACCCTAGTCTTCTGTAGTGGTGGGCTCATTTGTTGAGGCTCATTGGGCTTTGTTGCAGAGACTGGGTTCAAATGATTCGCTTCGACGGCCCATTTGAGAAGGCTGAGAATCCAAAGTGATGGTATGAGTGCAAATATTGGAAATAATTGCATCTGTTTCTTGAAACATAAAAAAACAGCTACATAATTCGAAAGTCACAAAATGGTTCAATTTCTGTTGAAACAGAAAAGTCCCAAGCTTACAATGCGCTTCTTGTGAACAGAGTGTTACGAAGAACTGAAGTGATAGAATAAACATTTTCAAATTATGTCTAGTGATTTTTAGTCTCCATTCTAAAAATTTATTCTATAGAACCACTTCTCGTAAATTACCACTTGTAGTTGTAAAGATAAAGAAGCTCTACCAAACAACCTAGTTACTCCTGTATAAGTATCACTTTTATTAAATACGATGTCACAAGTAACTTTTTATGATATACTCTGTAGTAAATAAATATGGGCTCCCTTTTAAAGGCTAATAGTAAATTTGACTCTGTTTTTTCAACTTTACTTATTTGACCTTGCTTTTGTAATTTAAATAGCCAATTTGACCCTTATTTCTTAAAAAAATTCAAATTGGCAATGTTTTGAATCAAATTGGCTATTCAAAGTCTAAAAGCAGAGTCAAATAAGCAAAGTTAGCTACCCACACAAGCAATTATCTCTAAATAAATTTATGAATAGAGAGAGTGGTTTCATGCGGATTACAATTGGATCCTAGATTTATTAAAACATTGTGATACTAATCTATTCATATTACAGACAACCAATGAAAAGAATAAAAATAGTATACTCAAAACTGAAATAAAAGTATGCATCTATAGATTGGTTTATTTATGGTTTCAAATTTTTTTATATAACATGGTCCTTTAGAAACAATAAAAAATTATTATTAGTGGACTAGTATTTTATCACTCTCCATGTGACTACCAATTCTTATTAATTAATACGAACTACAGTAGACAATAGTGAAATAATTATGGGCCCGTTCGTTTCCCATTTTTACTGCTGCGCGGATCAGCGCTGCACAGCAATTTCATTTGCTGATTGCTGCGCGGAACAGCATTGCAATTCTTTCCGAACAGCTGTACTGTGCCGCTACAGCAAAAAGAAACAATAAAAATGAGGAACGAACACACCCTAGGCAATCAACACTAAGCTTGCTTTAGTAAAGACGCGTAGCACAAACAAAAGTCGACACGAATACACAAGAAAAAGCTGAGAAACAAACAAATTTCTGATCAAATATATTAGTGCCCCCGCACTCCACCTCCACCACTCCACTCTCGGGCCTCGGCTTTTCCCTCTCCCTTCTGGCTTGCATCCGGCAACAAATCTCCCAACGGCCAACGAGATCGCGCTCCGCGCCTGACATCGCCGGCACCGGAGTCGACGGCGAGTGCTGTTCTCCACCGTCGATCTAGAGGTGCGCCTCCGTTTTACCCCTATTTATCCAACTTTCACGGAATTCGCGCATCTGCGAGGAACGAGGGAGTTTTGGGGCGGTTCGATCCGGTTGTCTGGCGGAGATCGGAGCCGCATTTCGCCTGTTATTATGGGATGCAGTGTTCGTTCCCATCGATTGGGTAAAATGTGCGCGGGTCGCAGTGATCTGCACTGAGTGAGTCTCTGACGCCTCGACCGATGCTGTTTTTTTTTTCTTCCATGACGATTCTCTTCCCGTCTTCCATCTCACGTTCTCTTCCTCCTGTTACTTTAGAACATGGCAATTTAGGCCTTAGCTAGTTTTTTTCATGTCTTACATGTAAATCAGTAGAAGATGGCAGTTGGTAGTTGATCTGCAAGAGCTAGTAGTTCGCCTTCTGCGGCTGAAACTGCGTATCCAGAGTGGTAGTGTTTATCTTTATTCTCTAGCATATTCCGTTATTTAGGATTTTTACGGTATTTTAAATATAATTTTAAATATACACTACATATCGGACTATCAGTATTTTTGGCAGATCATGGTATTGTGGTATCACCGTATCTGCATGTTGTATCGATTATTCTTAGATCTGTACCACACGATTAATTGCATTGCAGGGTCTTAATTCCAGTCTTGTATCTGTTGCTGTTTCATTTTTGTGTTCAATTCACAGTACAGGCTGCAGATTCCTATGTTGCATATTACATTGTTTAGTTTATCCTTTCCTTTGTTCTGCTCTCTCTGGTGTATATGTGGCATCTGTGACTTGCTGCGTATTTCATTTCACTATGTTTTCATTTGACTCACACAGGAACATTAGAAGTGCAGCTAAAAAATTAAACAGAAGAATACCCTTCATTCTCCCTCTTATACTTAAATAATGTGGAAGTTTAATCCCTTTGGTGGGAAAGCACATAACAGATTGGAGGGCCGCACGATTGATGTTGGAAATGTGAAGATTACCGTAAGGCATGTCATTGCAGAAGGAGGTTTCTCTTGTGTATATCTGGCAAGTGATGCAGTTCATGTATCAAAGCAGTACGCATTGAAGCATATTATCTGCAATGATTTGGAATCACTTGATCTTGTAATGAAGGAAATCAAGGTGATGGGTCTACTCAACGGGCATCCTAATGTGGTCACACTGGTTGCCCATGATGTTTTTGACATAGGCCGTACAAAAGAGGCACTGCTTGTGATGGAGTTCTGCGAGAAGTCCTTGGTGAGCGCAATGGAGAACAGAGGTAATGGTTATTATGAGGAAAAGAAGGCACTTCTGATTTTCAGAGATGTCTGCAATGCTGTTTTCGCCATGCACAGTCAGTCGCCACCAATTGCACATAGGTATGTTGAAATATGAATTTGTGAAAAGCAAAGGATACCTGTGTCCAGTACATAAAAGAATGCTCTGATGCATGCTGTATCAAGTGTAAAATAGTTGCTTTTTGCAGTGCTTATGCTATTCAATTTAATTGCATGGTTAGAGGGATTAAATTAAAACTGATGTTGCTGCTGATACATTAACAAATCTAGTAATGTTTGCTTGCATGTACTATATGTCTCCTGCTAATATTATATGCTGGATTGAAGTTTCTGTATCTTTTATCTTTGTTATAACTATAGAGGGCAAATATTTCACAGAAACAGTTCTCTGTATGAGCTTATAAGATAGATATTTAGTTATGAACGATATTTAGTTATGAACGAGGGATTCAGTTTTTATCAAATCTAATTTTATATGCTGCTGCTTTTTCATATTCTCTAGGGACCTAAAAGCTGAAAATATTCTTCTGGGATCTGATGGTGCATGGAAAGTTTGTGATTTTGGGAGCACATCAACAAATCATAAATGCTTTGACAAGCCAGACGAGATGGGCATTGAGGAAGATATCATTAGAAAGCATACAACCCCAGCATACCGGGCCCCTGAGGTAAATGAACGGCTGTATGAATGATGGATTCAGAATAGCAAATCCTTGTATAGCATCAAGTAATCCTGTGAATGTATTTGTTTTCAGATGTGGGATCTCTACAGAAGAGAAGTTATTAGTGAAAAAGTCGACATTTGGGTGAGTGCATAGCACATGAATATTTATGATGCATGCATTGATTCTGTAGTGAAGAAATGGAATATTGGCCTAGCATGCTTTACTTTTCCTCTTTAATTGTTAGAGTAAGGCTCATCATCTTAAAAGTTTCATCTGTTTTCCATGCTTACTAGTGATTGCTACAGACCATGCTAACTCTATCATAATTTGAAGCTGCTATTTGTGTTGCACCGCATGCAAAGAATAAAGTGTCTTGTAATCATTTTTCAATTTACCATTGGCAGGCCTTGGGGTGCCTTCTTTACAGAATATGCTATCTCAAATCTGTATTTCATGGAGAGTCCAAGTTGCAGATACTTAATGGCAATTATCGTATTCCTGAGCAACCCAAGTATAGCACGGCTGTCACAGGGTTGATCAGAGATATGCTAGAAGCCTCTCCAAATGCCAGACCAGATATCACGCAGGCAAGAGTTTTGACTGATTGACCATTCATCTCCGTGGTACTAGGTTAGTCATAGATTGTTGCATGTAGACTTAGGAACCAGGTAAGTTTAGTTTTCTTTGGCTGATATTAAACTTTGTACTATTGCAGGTCTGGTATCGTGTTAACGAACTACTGCCGCTTGAGTTACAGAAAAATTTACCTTATGGGGCTTCATCAGCTGTTTCCATGGTTTCACAAGATGAAGGTGAGACTTGCTTGAGGACATGCTATCTGAATAACAGACTCATGGACCATGTCGGGTTGCTGTTGATTTGTTATACTTTTAATTGCTGAGCTTGCTAATTTTGTACACAAAAATAAAAAATAACAGTGCCATGTACAGTAAGAATGCAAATTGTGATACATACCATAAAGTTACTTATAGAGTAACTCCTAGGTACCGATGTTGTCTGATCCAGATTGATAGATTTTGGAACCATTTTACCTGTCATGTTTATGCAAAATGGTTTAGCGAGTCTGAGGTTGAATCATAATAGGTTAATTTCTGTTTCGACTTTCGCCTGTTGGATGACCATGCAGTGATTGTATTTGAAAGGGCCCTTTAAGTCAAGAGTGTGTTTGCTAAGTGCAGTTATGTCAGCATATTGCCCTCGTATTTGGAGGATCCTTTTTTTTTCTTGGACAACCTAATTTCACCTGTAGTGTGTTCCACATAACTTGTTCATGCTCTTTGAGAAATGACATAGAGTTCTATGTGAGATTTTTTATAGATTTTATTTTACTAAGCACTGACAAGTATTTTGTGTTTATATTATATTAATTATTTTCTTAGACTGGTAACTACTATGTAGTCTACTGGTCTGCCCCCAAAGACCATTTTGGGAGGTAATTCTATGTCGTTGACTACTGACTTTTATATGTAGGGAACTTTATGACCTCCTTTATGATTTGTATTTCATGCTTTCTGGGTATAGCTTCATATGGTCATTTTCCTATCTTCTTTTCCTTGTCTGGGATGCTGGACATTACTGTTATCTTAACATGCTGCATGCAGCTTGCTACCAAGATAATTTACTAGTCTAGCCTGATTGTTGGTTCTAATAGTTTTTTTTTCTGAAAGATAATCTTAGACTTGAGCCACAAGATTATGTTTAATTGCAATTATTGATGTTTCATATGTCACATTTTGTTGCCTGTGTAGATGCTTTTAAAAGAACACCTGTGATACCTAGAAGGAGTCCTCCGCCTCCAAGAGAGCAATCTATTGGTTCATCTCATGGGGCCTCAAGGGCAGGAGATGCACCTCTTGGAGCATTTTGGGCAACACAACATGCGCAGAGCTCTCATGCTGCAGATAACAAGAATCGTTTGTTTGATGAGGAACCAATTAAAGCATCGCCTTCATTGAAGCAAGGCCAAAATAATGAGGATATCAGCACTGGGACACCTGGAGGTAGGCATGGTCACTTTGGCCAGGCTGTACAGAAGAGTACATCAAATAACTCTATATCGAATTGTGGAAAAGCATCACAAAGTTTACTAAAAACTAAGGCCCCACAATCACATCCCAAGGCAAATTCAGTGAAAGATCCCTTCAACAGTTTTGTCGCAGATTTTGACTCCAATAATCTCTATGCTGGGGCTTCTGCTGCTGCTGGTAAGGCATCTGATCTTGAACTGGAGTTGTCCAGTCTGAAGGAGCAGTTGAAGAAAACCACATTAGAGAAGGAAGAGATGACAGCCAAGTTTGAAAAGCTATCTGCGATCTGCCGATCACAGCGTCAGGAGATTCAAGACTTGAAGCGCACTCTTGCTGAGGCAACACCACAGTCAAACAAAGTTAGCTCAAGGACACATGATACTGTATCTCAGGTAATGGCTTTATACCCTCATCTAATTATATATGTTTATCTTGGATTTGTTAGCATCCTGAGACTTACTGATCCATGTAGCGAAAGGAAAAGATCGAAGGAACTGTGTGGGAGCTTGAACAAGGAATGCTTGCAAGCAACTCTTCAGTACCAAGTTCTGAGGCCAAGACATGGCAGGCATTCCCTGAGCCAAAAGCTCAGGTCCGACCAAAGGTTGATCATGCGACTAATGGACGGCAAAACCTAACCAAGAACACAAACGCAAGTCCTTCACCTGATGTATGGGGTTTCGGTGCTGATAATTTCAGAACATCACCATCATCAGCGGCAAACGCTGCTGCACAGGTTAGCAGGCCTACTGCTAAGGTGAGTGGGAGTTCCTCCCAGAGATTCAGCCCCGCGGCAGCCAAGAAAGCAGAGCAGCCATCTGGATGGGCCGGTTTTTAACTTCGCATCAACGTGCTGTCACTCGTACAGTATCATTTGTCGTTTCAGATCTGCAAACTGCTGGATGCTGGCAAGAGCTATTGGACGAGGGTTGTTTCGTTCCAGTGGTTCTTGCCAACCATAGGGTGTCGAAATATTGCATTTTCAGTGTTTTCATCGTTCGTTGAGGCGACCTCTTTAAACATTGGTTTCTGCAACAAGTTAATATGACTTCCCTGTACGTATTTCCGTGTGTATAACCTTGTGATGACACGGCGCTAGCAGTACGAAACCCAGGTCAATATGATGAAATGTTAAATACTGTGTTGATAATTTAAGACTAATGTTTTTGATAATTAAGAATGAGTTACATAAATCACAAAATAGTACGAGTAAGAGGCACATGTTATTACTCAGACGTGACGCGACAGCAAACATTGATCTAAATCAATGTGTAGCATGGAACGAGGGGATAAATATAAATAAAACAGCCAACATCAGATAGATTTTTTTTTTTTTGAAAGTGACTTACAAATAAGAACCCAATATATGAATAATTTATTAAATCGTAAGCAGTTTACAAATTTCCAGCGAAATATGCTATATCGCCTGAGACGAAACCCGTGTATCTCTCCAAACGGCAAAGCCAGAACTTGTCTCTTTTTAGTACCATACCGCTAGTCAACGACAAAACAACCCAGCTTTAATAGACACCAATTGGACCGTCTGCTCGCCGGGCTTGGTGGCTCTTGCCTGTGACTCCAGCACTTGGAGGGCAAAGAGTTGATGTTGCGACAAGGTTCTGGCCCAAAGGAGGCCGCGCCTGGGTTGTGAGTTAGAGCCAGAGCTGATAGCCGTTAAAGGAAATTTTGCTCCTGAGACCCATGATGATGATGGGACGGCTCGGCCCAGGGAGCTCGCTGTAAAGGCGATGGGCTGGGAAGGCGGGGAATTCTTTCCTCGTTGAAGCTCAAAAGGTCATCTCCTCGGGTTATCCATGCAGGTGAGCCCAGGGATCATCCCGCATGGTGGCTCTGGTTCGCTCACTAACCACTCTCATCAACTCTTTCCCCCCCCTTTCTTTTGACAGCGGCAATGTCATCAGGGTGATTTTTGTGCGCAATTCTATGAATGGTATGCTCTGTTTTTTAATTATTATCACTGATATTTTTATTTTTTTATATTTATCTTATATTTTAAAAATTAGCTCGAAAAAAGCTCAGCGTGCCGGTGATGATGACGCGGTACATGATGAAGCTCGCAAAGCCAAGACTTGTGGACTCCCTGGAAACGACGGCGATGTGGCCCGCTCCACGGAAAAAACCTTTGAATCACGAGAGCAGAAAAGAAGGCGAATGCACAACCATGTCCCGCAGGCTGCACTCGTTTCCACACGTCATCAGCACAGAATGTATCTTATCACATCAGCAGAGGAAATGTTGGGGAAAGTACAATATGCTTTCCAGGAACAGTACGTTAGCCAAGACAAACAAAAGTTCGGCACGATATACAAATACGGTACAAACGCAAGGTTTGGCCCGTTAGTCACATCTATTCGATTTCTTCTGTGTAAATTGCACAGCGTGTACTGATATTGAGGTGCCATTTTGGTCCTTGCCCGCTCAGGGCTAGAGGTCTTTTCAGTATTCCTGGTCAGTGTTAACTTCAGCTTCCAGGTGCACTTGCACTAGCTATCTTTCGTTCTGTCCGCGGCACCTAGTCGCAGCTATTCTTTCTTGCATTTCTTGTTAGTAGACAGGCAAGTGAATACTAGCAACACCACGATAATGAAAAAACCTGCAGATAAAATAAATAAATGTCATGAAGATACGCCCATAGAACATTCATTGATAGGATACTGCCGAACGTCGAAGAAATTCTAAAATATATTTGTATGGTCAGAATGTTTATGCTGGAGTGAGTAGCATACCAGCTGTGGTGCCAAAGAACAGCAGAGCAAGCCTGTATCGTGTTAACCATGGGAGCTCTGTTTCGAGGGTGCAGTGCCGTTGAATACCATGCGCATATTTTTTAGCCTCGTGCACATCTGATGGCTGCAGTTCAGATAAAGGGAATTCCACTCTGTGGACAAAATGCCCTTGAACATCTCTTAGTTCAAGCTTAATCCGCTGAGGTTCAGTATCCCAATTAATTTCAATTGCCCCAAAATTTGGCTGGCCTGAGATGCAACACCAAAACACCAGCTGATTCAGAAGTAAAACACAAGTTCAAAACTCAAATACAGAAGGGAGTAAAAATAAGCTGTCAATCCCTTCAGATACATTATCTTGATATTCTAAAAATGAACTGTATCTTCAGGGGATTCTTAGCGAGTAACAGAACCAACAGCATTCTGCCTCAAAGGCCTCGTACTACAAAATAAGAAAATTCTGTAAACAAAGCACTGCACACCCTACACTAATAAATTCATATTTATACCAACAAAAGAGCCATACCATATGTGCATGATTTATACCGGCAGTTAGGGCTTAAGACACGCATGGTGGTTGGTGTTACCAATGCCAGAAATCTCATAAGAGGTCGAAAGACTGCTGGTGCAGAGTGCTCAACAGATTGGGTGAGACCACTTGAAGTAACATCATACATTGGATATTGAGTTCCACAGTCAAATCTAGCAATTTCTCCAAAATGGACATCACCACTAATGAATATCACTCCATTTCTCTACACAAAGAAACAGATTTATCTAAGTTTCACAAAAGCAATGAACATGTTCATTTAAATGATACTATCATGGATATCTTGAGGAAGTCCCAAAAATAAACAAAAAGGAAAAGAACGTATGCAGCAACTACATTTTGTTTTATGCATAAAGGAGGACCATTATTTGTGAAAATAATGACACCATGAATATATCTTATCAACACCAACCTTACTGCTATCAATCAATCTGAACAGCCTTTCCCTCTCCCTTGGAAAGCGTGCCCATGACTCCACATAGAACAAAGGTCCAGTGGTGGCAGAAAGATTAGAAACTACCTGTATTGGTACACAGCAAGATAGTTATTATTCTTTAATTATACCAATGAAATTGAATTGCATATAATCTAAAGATATATACAGTTGCATATAACAGCAATAAGAGAGGATGATGCATCAGCAGGATCTTCTTTTCCATTGATGAGCTGCCAAACAGGTGAAATATTATACTATTGTACCATCAGAGATACCATCAATTTTATTAGAAAACTATCAACCCCAGACCTACCAGATAATAAATGATTTGTTATATACACTAAAATTTAGAGGTGTATTCAAAGTCCACATATTTTACATCCAAAGGCAGCATGAAGGTTTTAAATAAATTTTGTGTAAGCCATAAATACTTTGAATTCTCATGTTCCATGATTTCACTATGCCATAAATACTTTGATCCCTGCCCACATTTAGCTTTGAAACTTCTAGACAAATGTTTAAGTTCAATGAGTATGTACCTAAGATTAATATATTTACCTGGATAGACGATCCAATGATGGTGATCTCTGATTGAGGACCATGAAGCTCCCTCTCCAGCCACTGCCACTGCGGATCTCCCAGAATGGTTCCATCACTTAATAGTGGGTCTCTGTGATATCTGGTGTCCAACAAAATTACCTGCAATTCTGTACTGTCATATTTTAATTCAAAATTGCTGATGAAATATAATCAATGACAGAAGGGGCAAAAGTAAGCACTAGTTCATATACTTCACTTAGACCCACTATTCTATGACTATCATGTATGTTTTTCAATGATTCAAACTTTCAGACACCTCAGATAACTGCTGGAGTGCTGCTTTGCAATGACTGGGCATCTCAATTGTATGTCTAGCTTCGTACTGACAGTAATAATGTAAATACCTGTTCAAAACAGGATATACACAAAAATACACAAAATAATGTAGGGCCTTCTAAACAGCTACTGAGATACATCATATAACTAATATTGACTATGCATGAACATACCCTACATGAATAAGCAACTATCAAACACTTATCAAGTTCAGCATGACATAAGAAATTTACCTTCACCCGCTTTCCTTCAGGACCAAACATGTATGAAGTATAAACACCAGCTTGTTTCCTCCTAAGCAAATAAAAATAAGACTATAATAAGGCATCTGATGGTGTTCAACTGTACGTGTCCAGATCGTGAAATCTATGACAGAATGTCTAGCCAGACCACAGAGGAAATTTTAATACACTGACAAGAATAGGCAAAAGAAATAACACTAAGACCAGGAACAACAACAATATTCCAGATTACCTTCATTTCTAATAAAGCAAACGGCTAGTAATGAAGCAGTTAGGCGCTATAATGCTGCTACAGCTATATATAACTACTCTAAACAAGTTCAGGTTGTTTTCTTCCCATACTTCATTGTGATCATTTTTAGTCGAAAAACAGTCTGAATAATAGCTTAATAGACTCAATTCCTTAATGATGAGGAGAAAACATACCAAATACAAAGTAAATCAGGTGCTGCTAACTCACTTATAAGCTAATTTCTTTAAAGATGAATTCGTCAAGTAATATAGTGAATAGTGTTGATGACATTCAGTATTTGAAGTGAAAAAGTTTTTCCCTTTTTTTGGCAATGGGGAAACAAAAGTAGCGAATGTGGGATACAAAAGTAGTGAATTTGGGCACTAGATATGCCAAAAAAAAAAGTAGGTTTGTGTTTTGTAGCAACAGAACATTACCAATTGGCTCACTACTACACTGAAAAAAATGAAAAGGGCTGATGTGAAGAAGTTTGAGATATCAGAAGTAGCATTTCTATGTATATACCGTGAGCTATCTTCAGGTTCGTCCAAAAAATCTAATAGAAGCCTTTGAGAGAAAAATTTCCCACTGAATTCTTTTCCTGCATCATTTAATCCATAATCATGGTCATCCCATGTTCCAACAACCTGCACATTTTAGTGAAAACTAATGATACCGATTTCTCAACTCGCAATGCTGCAAAGGCAATTCAGTGCTGAAAATATCTTCATACTAAGTAGAAACCGCATATAAATCCTGGAGGAGACCAGAACCGATCGACAGTGACGTCAACGGAAAACAGTATCGCGCGATCGAACTAGAACTAGCAAACAATGTAGCAACCACGAACCGAAAAAGAGCCTGCCTGAGCTCTCACCTGCGCCTTCTCCCTGAGCCTGGCGTACCCCGGCTGCGCCTTGGCGAGCTCGTACTTCCTCCGCAGCTCCTCCTCGGTGGACGGGTAGAACCGCGGCGTGTTCTTCCACGGCCCCACGGTGCGCTCCCTCCCGAACACCCGGAACGGGCGCTTGTTGTCGCCGTAGACGTTGTCCCCGAGCCAGATGAACACCTGCGGGTCGAACCCCGCGACGGCGTCCCAGACGGGCTGCAGCGAGAAAGCGCAAACCAAAAGCGTCATCACCACATCAGGTAAACGAGGGCGAGATGGAGCGGAGCGAAGCGCGCGATCCGGGGGTTGTGTCGGGCACCTGGGGCGCGCTCTGGTTGGCGCAGGAGCCGAAGGCGATCCTCGATACCACGGCCCCGGCGGCGTCTGGGGCGGCGCCGACGGAAGGGGAGGCGACGGCGGTGAGGAGGAAGAGGAGGAGGGGGGCAGGGATGGTGGCCATTGCGGCGGGAGTGAGCTCGACGGGAAGGGAGGCCCGGAAAGGAGAGGAAGAAGAGGACCAAAGGCGTCGGAGGCGGATGTGTGGTGTTCTGGAGCGAAGCGGGTGGCAGACCGGAGGAAGAACAGAAACACCATTGCTTTTCAATCAGCTAATTTTTTAATTAATATAATGCCCTGGAATTGTGTGGAAATCTATCTTGCCATGTGGTGTGTACTCGTTTTCTGCTGACCGTTCCCTCAGGTATTAACCAGCTCGTGGAGTTTCTAGAAAATTGCTTGCCGGAATTTGCACTGCGAGGTCCTTCAAATTTTTCTTCAGTAGAGTACTCGCACCCCTGTTAGTCCTGATTACTGTTCTTAAGGATCTTTTAAAATTTTAAACTATACTGGCATGCCTGGACTTTGCTTATCTGCTCGTTGACTCTTAATTGCAAAAAAACAAACAGCATCTCTTTGAGCAGATGGACATAGGAAAATATGTCAATCAGCTCACCGACCAAAAGCTTTCCTTTGCCAAAACAATGGAGTACATTGTCCGTGGACAGCCATGTCGATGATATACAATATGCAAAGGATGTATGGGTACAGCAGTGCGGTTAGGCCTGTAAGGGCGCGCAGATACATATGTCACCCGCATAATTTACTGTACAAGTTTAATTGGCCATGGAATAAATAACTTCTTCCAGAAAGCAGTGCAACTGGGAAAGCATCAAGTCCACAGACTAATACACGAATCAGCTGAGCCGTTGTCAAACCATAGCATCTAGTCCTGCAGAATCTTCAAAACATTGACAAAGAGATTAGTAAATATGTTAACCGATAAAATTTCCACCTAGGATTCAAATTTTTTTTTTCCTTCTTTGTCTTTTTACATAATCTGATTATGGGCACCTTTGGTAGAGCTCTCAGCTCCTGATACTTTGGATTCATTTCTGATTTCTGATTCTATTGTGAAGTGATTCTGTAACTTTGATTTTCTAAGTATAAACTCTTAAAATCAAGACAGAGAATTATTTCACAGAATCAAAAAAAGCTATTTTTTTCAGCTTTTAATCTCTTAAATTCATTTCAGAGAATCACTTCACACAGAATCAGATAAGTATCACTTCTCTTAAAAAACTGCGTTTGACAGAGCTCTCCTGATTCTAACTGAGAATCATCAGGAGCTGAGAGCTCTGCCAAAGGGGCCCTATATGTGTCAAAGCCTTCAATAGCATAAACAAGCATCCCCCCCACCCCCCACTAAAAAAAACTTGGCTAGTGGAACTAGAAAATTTTCAAATGCTCATTATATAGCCATGTAATTCGAGAAGTGAAGATGTAAACGGTGAATCAACTCTTACCTTTGTTTTTTATAGTGCGCAGATCAGCTAGGTGACGCATTGTTGGCCTCCCATGTGGACAGTTCCAAGGGGACCTTAATATTGTTAGATTTTTAAGTATCTGAAATGCAAGAGTAAAATGACATATTATTGATTTCAAGGTAATGCTTATCTTTCAAAGAACAGCACAAATTGGCATGAAGAGTTACATATGTTTCTGAAAAGATAGACATGCAAGTAACACAGAAGTTCCATCCAAAAATGGTACAATTTGGAACTACCTTCTTCATCTCAGTTTTTGTCAGTGGATCACCGATCATAGTAGACATTCGGCAAGCCCTTGAAGCCAACATAGCACGGACCCTTGAAGGGCAGATAGAATCAGTTTTATCAAGCTTATAGCTACTGATTATTGAGCAGTCTCCTTGACTATCGGCAAGCATGGAGATCAGCTCCTTCACATCTGAATCAAGGGAAATTAGTCTATGGCCATGTCAGCCATGCACAAAATAAAACATACATTACTGGCATGTGAAGGATAAGTAATACCTTGAACACCAAATGTAATATTTTTGCTGAACGGTACAGCTTTCAAAAGATAATGGTTACCAGGGGAAGCATGAACATCTTCAGCCAGAACAAAACCATTTCTCCTAAAAATTAAGAAAGTGGAAGATACTGATGAGGCAACAAGAATTTGCTTGGCCTTACTTAAAACTAATGTTAGTAATGATAAGGATATAGATCGAGAAATCCAAAAGACTTGTGCAGTTGGAAATCATGCCAGGCATGAATTGACACTTTCAAAATTATACCACATGATTTAAGGACAGATCTTTCAACAGGAATGTGAATTGTACTATTGGATTTAAAATAAGCAGAGAAAATCACATTACGTACAGGTTAAAAACTAGCACATGGATACCTGTCTTTAAAATTATGGATAGATGTTGGTAAATAAAATACAAAATAACAGTGTCTATGTTATTTCAACAAAAAAAATGTTGATTGGTTTTTATAGGTAACAAGAAGTCAAGA
>BCLH01001419.1:0-36152 GCA_001602315.1 Zoysia pacifica | reverse complement strand
GCAACTGGATGTTACAACATAAGAATATTGATTCATCATAGTTGTAAGACAATCCAGTACCTGATAGTGCTCATGTTCATAGAAACAATTACTTCTTCCTCTGGTGATAGATCAAGTCTAAGTGGCCTGCATTTAGATATAACGACAACTGCCAATTACAAGTGAGGCATAAGGCAAAGGATACAAATAAACATGACATTATCAATTTCGGATCATACTGGTAATACCCAACTATGACAATGTTATCAAGCGAGATTACTTAAGAGAAATAGCAGGTGAAAATGATGGCCCGGCTTACTCACTGGAGAAGAGGTTGTACATTTAAAGTTGTTGACTGTGAGAGGGTCTCAAAGTTGTACTTCTCATCAGCAGCATGCTAATAACAAAGACAAACTTCAATCATACAAATGAGGCACCTTGCTAGTTTCAACTAACATATGTAGATGTCTATATCATGGTGTCACAGAAAAGAGTAAAAAGGATGTAAGATACCTGATCTATAATAAACAGGTCCTGTTTGAGCTTCCCAATGATGAAACCAAGATTAAACTGCCCGACAACCTGAATATGAAATATTTAGTTCCAACTTCCAAATAAACCAATTGCATGCAACACAATATTTTAATATAGCAATTCACTTTCTAGTATTAATTTAAGCAAATTAGGTTTTAAGACTCCATAATAAATATGCCCAAATTTCATCTACGAACTCATGATATATTTATTGTATATTTTCATAAAGTTATGCCAATCACCTCCATTTCTCCAAAATCGTCTTTACTGAAAAGTCTGTCCAGCTCATTGGTGGCTGCAGCTAATGACTTTGATTTTGCCTCATCACCCAAGGGTACATTAATATCCAGTGTTGCAGCTTTGTAAAACCTACAAAGATGCAATGAAATAAGTCATTCGGGAAGCAGTAACAGAAACTCAAACAACAACCAAGTTGTTTGTAACAGCAGAAAGAATGTTACGCTGTAGTTTTCTCGAGACAATATGCTTTGTTTGCATGAGATAACATAAAGCCATTATTTCTTCTTCTCCTAAGCCCAGCAACTGTAAATTGCATAACAGGATATTTTACTGATGTTGAACATCCTGCAGTGCCATGATCATAATCACGAGCATCAGGCAAAGGACTGTCAGACAATGTGTTCTGAAGTTCCTCTTCTGAAAACTTAGTGTGGGCACTGGAATTTGGAAGACATCGATCTAGTTGCTCATCCTGCAAGGATTCAATATTCAGGCCTATTTAACACTTACAAAGGCGTCGAGCCTATTTTCAAGACCAAAAAAGAGTTACAATATGCCAAAAGTACATTGATGGTGTCTTAGTAATTTCCAGGTTCAGAATTCACCATTAAATCAAATGTAAAGACAGAGAGAAAGCATGAATGACTAGGGAGCAAAACAAGTAAGACAGTGGCAGCAGCCCTATCTCATATAGCAATTTAATAGTAAGGTCTGCATATTTGAGACAGTTGCTCACCATATCAAGTTCTATATTTTGAACATCATATGGCCCTTGAGGCACTTCCATACCATGGATAACAATATTAGATGGTTTCGAATGTTCTGGTGAAACATCTGTCCTCCCAGAGACCAATGATGACATTGATGAGGGAGTTTGTCGTAAAGATCTTGTTTCTTGAGGCACATTGAACTCAGGAATGTTGCTTATGCTTGAGCTTACTGCAGCTGCTGAATGTGCTTCTACTCTTGTTCTTTTCACATGTTCTGAGAGCGGCCCTTGTCTCAGCACTAGAGTTTCAGAAATGAGACTGCAATTGTTTTCAAATTTTTGCTTGCTTAATGGTACAATGTTCTCTTCTACACTTTTTGTACTCTCCTGCTCTGAGCTGGGCCTTCTCCTCAGCACTGGAGTTTCAGCAACGAGACTGCAATCATTTACGAGCTTCCGCTTATTTACCGATACAAAGTTTTCTTCCAAATCTGTTATCCTCTCCTTTTCTGAGCATTTCCCTCTTCTCAACATTGGAGCTTCAGAGATAAGACTGCAATCTTCTTCGTTCTTCCGCTTATTTAATGAGACAAAGTCCATAAGAGAAGACTGAACAGTATTTGAATGGCCTGACTTTGCAGCAAGCCCATTTCTAAAATGACTTGAACCCGACACATAACCTTTTCCTTCTTTAGGCAATCTTTTTGCCTGCTCATACGAAAAGGATGGAATCCAAGAAGATCTATCAACCTGAGTTGTTGGACCTCCTGATAAGGGGCTCATGTCCCTAGATGAGGCTTCAATGGCTACTCTTGTCCCTGAAGACGACATTTTCCCATTCTCAGGAGAAACCTCATCCTCGCTAGCTGTTTCTTCCTCGTCATCATCATCGTGAGACGAAACATCCCCAACTGCTATCAATTTTGTGTCGTCATTATGACCATCAGTAATGCGACCCCCTTCTTTTTCAGGATCTTCGATATGGTTGACAGAGAAAGTGCACTGTTGGGGGCTGTAAAGATTTTCAATAGCTTCACGTAAAGATCGCAGAAGCATGCTCTCAGACGAGAAGAAAATTTTTCTCTTATCAGGTGCCACATTGACATCATAGGATGTAGTTGGAATACAGAAATCCAGGATAGCCAAAGGATACTGTTTGGCATTTGAGCTTCTGTACAGCTCATTCACAAGTTTTGTCACCTTCGGCATGTCAACCGGTCTGCCATTCACATAGAAAAACTGTCTATCTCCTGACGTGCGACCAGTACCAGGTCCTGGTTTTGAAAGAAAGCCTTCTACGCGGCAGCCATCTGAGATGGTAACACTGAAAGGCTCCAGGCATTTGAAAGTGGACAAACCAAATACAGTAATGATATTGTCTTTCACTGAACTGCTTCCTTGAGTTCTAAGCACCAACATCTTAGAATTTTTGCCAACAGAGTTTGTGCAAAGTAATCTGACCCCTTTGGAAATCAAGGCATAAGCCTAGTACATGGAAGGAGCAACAATTAGTGACAAATGTTGGTAGTGAAACATCGTATAACTACTGAGACAAGAAAAACTCACATTCAACAGAGATATCACTTTCCCATACTCCTTCCTAATGTTCCTGCTAAACTCTTTGCTCCGGACCGGCAAAGTGCTGAACAACTTCTCGACGGTCACTGTGGTCCCCACCTGCCGCGCTGTCTTCCTCTCGTTGATCACCACGCCCGAGTGCTCAAACTCCAAATGGGTTCCGACGGGCTCATCCTTGGTCCTCGTTTCAACCGTCAGTTTCCCCAGCGCGCAGAGCGAGCTCAGCGCTTCCCCCCGGAACCCGAAGGTGATCACGGAGTTGAGGTCGGAGAAATCCGATATCTTAGATGTGTGGTGCTTAAGAGCGAGCGCCTGACATTCCGCAATTTAGTTAGCAAGTATAGCGATTAACAATCAGCTATTGCCTTCGGCGGGTGCAGCTCACCTGGAAGTTGGTGGGCGAGATGCCGCACCCGTTGTCGGCGACCTTGAACCACTCCTCGCCGTGGGCCTTAAGGCTGACCTCGACGGAGGTGGCGCCGGCGTCAAGGCTGTTCTCGACGAGCTCCTTGACGGCGGAGGAGAGGTCGAAGATGACCTGGCCGGAGCAGATGCGGTGCACCACCGCCTTGCTGATTGGCTTGATCGCCGGCGAGGAGGCGCCGCCTCCCCCTCCTCCCGCCATTTCCCCGCCCTAAAACCCTACGCCTGCTGCGCGGTGTTGAGGTATTTTCCCGGCTCCCCTCCTCTTGAACCCGCGCTACTGGCCAGTAGGGCTGAAAACGGGAGCCTTTAGCATTGAAAACGGGAGTTTTTTTTTACAATTAAGGACTCATTTTATTGGTGTTCGAACAATTACACACATGTGTGAATAAAATATAAAACTACCTGAGTGATAAATGTGTCAAATTATTAAAATTCAACAAAACGAGTTTTAAATTGTCAAAAAAAATTCTGAGAACGATCGAAAAAACATCTCAACTATTTTCACTTTTATATTTAAAAAGCTGAACGGATAAATACAGGATTCGAAAACACAGTCGATAATCAAAAAAGATATCGAAAATATAAATAAAATAAATATCGAACTTTCACTATATATTCAATATATAGTCCAAGTCTTACGATATATAATATAAGTTGTAATTAAATTTACAATACATAATTCAATAATATAAGTCAATAAAAAGTCGTTTGATTCGTAACTTTTAATTTTTATTTTTTATAACATATGTTTAAATGTGATCTCATTACCGTATTTGAGAAAAATGGTAAAAAAACGAAAAAAATTCGCTGAAAATAGAATTATGTTGAAACGGTGGAGAAAAAAAAGTCATACCATTTTTGTTAAATTTTTTTCTCCACCTATAAAAACAGTAAAAAACATGATCAAAATTTCCTGTTCTATTTTCAGCCCCACTGGCCAGGCGAGGGGCGAGTCGAGCGACCGGCAAGCAATGAAGCAAAGCCGCCCGCGTCGCGACGCGATCCCCCGCTCGTTCCGAGTGAGTTGGGCCGTCATGCGTGCAGCCCAGGTTCGGCTACGGATAGATGGGCTCTTTTGTGTGGGTTCAAGTCTTCAAGAAAGTTTCAGGCCCGGCTTGTGTGGGTTCAAGCAAGTCTTCAAGGAAGCACGAGCTCGTCGAGTTGGATTCAACTGCCGCCTCCAAGGAACGTGACGAATCCAAAGCAAGCGCCCTTCAAGAAGCCGCCACTCGCAAGGCGCGTTTCATCACGGCACGATGCTGTTGTTCCGCCTGTTCGTTCCTCAGATGGGCCGTGGCAGCACGGGTGGCGCGTGGAGGTGTATTTTGCCCCGGTTGTGTGATTGTGTTTGTCTCCCTAACCTCTTTGAATTGAACACTCCTAAAATAAGAGAAAACCACAAGTTATTCAATGCGAACTAGACACAATGTCTTCTACGTACTATCTCTATTACAGAATAAGTTTTTATTATAATTAAATATTTATAATAAAATAAATAATATTTCATAAATTATTTTAAAATAGATAAATAATTAAATGTTGATTTTTAAAAATAAAAATACACTTATCATATGATTGAGAGAGTATATACTAGAGCTCAGGTTACAATAGTTCTCATCATCATATATTTAACTAGATGATTTTCCGGCGCATTATAGAGAGAATTTATAAGTGATTATAGTGAATATTAAAATGTTTAAAAATATTGTGAAGCAAAGCAAATATATTAAAAAATATGAGAGATGATTAATCCTGATGATTAAGACCTGATGGGTACGGGGAGAGGAGGGGGCGGCGCTCTTTTGTGGCACAGAAAAGCAAGCAAGAGATTAAATGAATAGATAGATAAATGTTAATGGTCAAAATGAATAGAAAGTTATAATCGGATGGTGAAAATAAAAAAGATGATGTAACTCGTTGTGATGTTAATTTTGATAGTTAGTGAATAATAATTATATAAATATTATAGATTCGAGACCGTCATCAAGAAAAAAATGGGGTGCAAAACGTCACAAAAGCACATGTCTTTCTATGGCTTTCTTTCTTTGGTCCTGAAAATTGAAATAAAATATCCTCCTTAATCAAGTGGTGCATGTGTAAGGAATCTTGGCACTTGTGGATACTAAACGAATTCCAACATATTTCAAGGACCAAAAATAAAAACATTCCGGTATTTAAGAAGAGCGACACGGAGGACACAGCTCCATATAGCGAAACTAGGGGAAAAGGTCCATCAGAAAAAAGAGGGCGAAAATTAGGAGAGAAGAAGAGAAGCAGGCGGAGCAAATGGCGGAGACTCCTGGCAAAATCGAATCCATGAGGAAGTGGGTCGTCGACCACAAGCTCCGGGCCGTAGGTAATGCCTCCTTCGTTTCCCGTGGATTCGTTTTCTTCTCCCGGATCTATTGCCGTTCGGTCTTGGATTTTGAAGTATCTTAAATCCCTGCAAGTTATATTATTCCTTTTTTTTGTAATTTACGCTCTTAACGGTGTTCTGAAGTTCTGTTAACAATATTAATCACGAATCTCTGATCAATCTTTTCTGTTTACCTTCTCTTTTTTTGGGGGAAGGTTTTTTTTTTTTTCAATTGCTATGTTATTTCCCTCTTCTGAATATATGTTCTGATTATTGCGAAATTTATTTGGAGGAAAGGTTGCCTCTGGCTCACTGGGATCAGCGGTTCAATTGCATACAACTGGTCGCGCCCCAATATGAAGACCAGCGTCAAGATCATCCACGCAAGGTATGCTTATTTCGTCATTTAATTTCATTCATTTAATCATTCTATTATCATACTCCCTTCGTTTCTAAATTATTGACACCGTTGACTTTAGACATCAACTTTGACCATTCGTCTTATTCAAAATAGTTTGATGAATATTATATATTTTGTTATAATTTGCTTTAAATATCAAAGTAGTTAGAACTATGAATTATAATTTTACACATTTGAATTAATTTTTTGAATAAGACGAATGGTCAATGTTGATGTTTAAAGTCAACGCTGTCAATAATTTGAAAGCGGAGGGAGTATAAAACATGAACGACACAACAGATTTATTTATTTCCTCGCAGATGCAATACATAGGCTATTTTTTTTAGTTTTTTACAAGAAATTACTGCTTTTCAATACTATATTACTAAAAAAGGCGGAGTTTCTTATCTGTGTGTATGGTTTTATAAAGAAATCTATTAATTAATTAAAGGTGTTCTGTGTTATGAACAGCCCAAGTATCTTACATTTCCCCTAAATCTGTAGCAACTATCTGATTAAACTGCTTGCTTCGATGTGACTACTTTGAAACCTGCTTCAACTAGTCTGAAACACAATTCTAGGTTTGATTTTTGTACCAATTTGCAAGGGATTACCTTTGTACAAGTAAAATGATTTAAAGGGCCCCAAGATTGTGTGGTTTGCAACATATTCATTTTTATATTTTATATTAAGGGTGGACTGTCTGAAGATAGTAGTATACGCCAGTAAACTCCTATAGTCTAAAGGTCCATTCTACTGGGAAATTAAGCTCCTTGATTGTTGCACACTTATGCTTGATGATCCACCTGGTATTTTTTGCCGAGCTGATTTTAGAAGCTTTCTTAATGTCGTTTGTAATCTTTGACTCTTGCTCATAAGCTGGTTCTTTTCTGTAGTCCTATATGCAGATGCTTATACACATAACCCATCCAGTTTAAAAGCACAAAGAAAAAAGAACTCCACTGGTATGTGTTGTAAATACCTTATCAAAAATATTGAACTGCTGGATTAGTATTTTTTTTTTTACTTAGGAGACTGGATGCCCCTTAGCTCAGCTGCCGGTCCTAACTGTTTATTGCCATGAATATTTCACATTTGGTAAATTCTTATTGCCGTGAATGCTTTTTGAATCTTGATTCTAACCGTGCTAATTATGGGTGTTCAAAATAGGTACGATGCATTCAATTTTGGTACAAGCATCCAATCCTGCTTGCTAGTAGTATTTTTGCATTTCTGGTGCTTAAGTGGGCAACACGTCCAAACAGCAGATGAGAACGCTAGTGCCCGTGGCCTGTAGATAATTCATCTGTTGACTTTTTGTGGGATGTTTAAACTGCAAGAGTTTAAATTTGCTTTTCTTGATTCCAGATGACTCAACCTATTATAACTCAAGTAAAAAACGCTACTATTTGACAAATCACAGTAACATCTCATTAGTTGATGACTGTTGCAGGTTGCATGCACAGGCTCTAACTCTAGCTGCACTGGTTGGTTCTGCATGCGTTGAGTACTATGATCAGAAGTATGGTTCTTCTGGACCAAAGGTGGACAAATACACAAACCAATATCTTTCACACTCGCATGAAGAGTAGGAGATTCATATTTGTGCTGGATGCCGGGTGAGTTTTAGGTTCATTTCTGGGTGCCCACGAGGCATTAGAAATGTTCCTGGATGCCGGATGGTTCTTTTTTGTCAACTTAGCTGCAAATGGTGGTTCTTGCCAGGGCATTCCTGGGTAATGTGAAATGAGGGTGTAATACAGATATTATATTCATAAATTTAAGCAATCTCAGAGGTTGTTTTATGTTAAGCAATCTCGCATTGTTGAAAGTACTGGATATCATTACCCTTTTAAAAGAAAAGGAAGGAGTTACTGACTTGCAACTGGAACACAAAGTTTGTATCCTTTGCATGAGGAATATGCCGTAGATAGACATGTTCTACAGCCTAACTAAACTCTTGTTACAATCATTTAGCAAGATATCACGACAATATAAAGTGAACGCAGAAGACACGCCTGAATAAACCATTTGCCAAAATTAATATGTACATGAGCTCAACCCAGCCCAAAAACTTTGCATTCTGGAAAAAAGAACTCAGCGGCAACTTGTAGACATTTTTCATAGGAGAGTCGAGGATGTTTTGAGGGTCGCTCGATGTATCTAAGCACCACGAATAGCACCGACCTTTATCCTATTGTTCACAGTTATTGATTGGAATACGATTCATAACGAAGTACTCCCAATATCATCTACAAGTAATGCTAGAGTTGCCTACGTCTTCCTAGCTTCGCCTCGGCTGCTGTGGGTTAGCTCTTGGATCCATCCTTCTCAATCTCATGTTGCGGACAATAGCAGCTTCCTTCTGGCGGTGGCTGTAGCTCTTTCTTTTGCTGCACAAAGAAAAGATAGTTTGAGCTTCCATGGAGTAGCAAGGTGCATCAGTTTCACGATTGTAATAATCAAGGGACAAATATAAAGTTTCAACTTCTGGTTCGGACAAATATAAGGTTTTCAACTACTGGTTCTGGGTTCATCTTCTACAGGTCGCATATACATTAATCGTTCTAGAATATAATGCAAACTTTTCCAAACAGACATACAAGAATTTTACTTGTAGAAGCTTTATTAACCAATTGTACATGATTTTTTTTTTTGAAACAGGGGAAATAAATATAAAAACCTGATGAAAATAAGGCCTGCTGTGAGAACCATTCCACCAATTGCCCATGAAACTGTTTCGCTTACAGGCATCTCTGTCGCCCATCTCTGGAGATCTTGAAGATCCCATGAAGCCACATTACTTAACGTTGGACGATCTTTTGAAGAAGTCCATGAATCAGAGATAGAGTCAAGACTTGCTTTCCCACCATAGCAGAACACATCATCAACTGCACCAGAGCTGGTCTCAGAAACTTGCACAGAAAACCCAGCAAGACGGCACAATTCTGTGCCATTAGAGACCCACTTATTTGCTTTCCCACAAAGGATATCACCTAAACCACAAGGAGAGAAGACCTGACACAGCAGTATGATCATGTTTCAGAACCCAATATCCAATCAAAAAAGAAGAATATGTCATAAAGCTAAAAAGTTATCTTAGCTACTTAGAATTTTGAAAGAACAGGAAAGGAACATTGACAGAATCAATTAACTATCCAGAGCATACAGAACACTGAGCTGCTAGAACATCATCGGTGCTTAGTGTATGATCTGACTATAAAAATATCAAGCCGAATCTAAGATGGGAGATTGTGTGGCAGTATGTGATTGAGGTACAGTACTCACTACCTAGATTGTTAGAATTAAATCAGAGGGCCTATACCTGTGTTTTCATATTGACAGAGAAGTATGCATCTGAACAAGCTTTGAAGACCATATCACAGAATGATGCACATACAACAGGGGGTCCGGGCCTGACACCCACTCGTGGATCACAGATTGAGCATTCAAGCAATTCCCACAACTGAAGGCATTCTTGACTGCCTTCACCAGTTAGTGCGAGGTTTCTAACTGAGACAAGGGCAGGGAATGTTTGTGTCACATCGCAACATGTCTTCTGACGGAATATTCTACACAGCGCTAGATCTCTGCGCCCCTTTGGTGCTTTTCCAGGAGGCTTGCCATCAAGTGAGAAGGCAGGGAACCGTCCACCAGGTGAAATACATACACCCTTTGGTTGTCCTGCAGAGAAAGAAATTAGAAAGAGAGTATATGTTTACTGTAAGCCATTAAGACAGCCTCATTTATCCATATAAAAGAATGTCTATTCCATATGGAAGCAGAAGCACAATTTTCATTTATAACGAATAGATTCGAATATATTGTTTTGGTAGGCTGTAGCATTGCTTGTAGTTTACGACAGGCAGTAACATCGAGATAATATAGTAAAAAAGGCTTGTAAGATGGTGCCTTATATAAGTTGATATGGACATAACTCATCTAGTTCTTTCCTATCCTACCATCTGCAGTATAAAACTTCGCAAACTTTTTTTTTTTGAGCGATTAACTTTCAGCGAAATCTGAACACTGGACATCAAACAATGCGCACAGATTATAGATATTTCTGAACTCCACCGCTCCGAGATATGGCTTAACTCCACGACGTACTAAATCTACATCCCAGAGAGTACTTCACAACACAATTCGTGCGATTAAGCTCAGGAGTCAGCAAGTAACCACCCGAAGGCAACTAGAATCGCTACCAGACAACTAACAACACAAAATTTCTTCGACAGGTAAAGCCGAGGAAATCAGAGAATCAATGGCAACATACGAGATCGCGAGTACTAGCGGGGCGAGGCGACTGTTCGTACCAGCTGACGCGACTGGCGCGAAGACGAGCGGCACCAGTATGAGGAGAACCGCGAGAGTGCGCGGCCGCGCGGTAGGGCTCATCGGAAGAAGCAGCCTTCCCGCCGGCGAGGTCGAGCCGGCCGGCGGCGTCCTGAGGCCGGCGGGTCAGCGAGAAATCCGGTGGGCAGATTCGATGCACTTCGCCGTCTGGGCCATACCCAAGTCAACAGGGCTCCCCCAAGACAACGCGAGCCGACGCTGCCGTTAATGGGCCGGTAAAGGCAACAGGCCGAAGAATATAAGCAAGGCCATTTTTGCCCAGCCGCCCGCGGGCGCTTGGGTCAAAATGCCAAGCCGATGCAGGCCGCGGCCGAGAACATCGACACCGTCGTGTCATGCGTCAGCGACTATCATGAAATTTGATTGTCATCGCCTACGAAATGTTTTTATGAACAGAACCCAGAGCGTAGAGAACGTTATTGAAAATATAAAATAATTTAAAATTGTATATTTTTAACCATATGAACTAAAATTGTATAATTTATATATGATTTGAGAGAAAATGTATTTGAATAGAAAGTATATTCAAACTCTTAATTTAACCATGCAATGATCAACCTGGGCTCTAAGTTTTATGGTACGAAGGCAACTATCTTCCCTGCAGAATTGATGGTACGAAGCACAGCCCTTAACAGATCAATTGGACAAAACGAGATAGCCTAAGATTAGTAACCGGACTACTCTTCAGTCTACTGTGCCATGCATCACAAGCAATACGTATACAAAAAAGAACCACGTACATCCTGAAGCAAAAATAAGATACGAGAGAATAAACAGAACCTCAAGCTATGATAAGCGGTAAGAAAAGAGTGCAACGATGTTGGCCTCTTTGCCAAACTTCACCCAAGGGCAGTGACGGAACTGGAAAGAAAATTTAGAGAGAGCCGATCAATTCGTTCCGTTCATCTTCTGTATGCTGTTATAATTTCTCTAAAGCAACTGAGGTTATGTTCATTGCGATTCGTAGCTAACCGAGCGCTCCACTAGGTCACGATAGCGTCATCTGTGTGTGCAACGCTCTAAAAAAGTAGTATCTGTGTGTGATTGTTTGCTTTAGTATGCGCTAGCCTAGTCAGCTATAAAATTAGATTGCCGTTTTTATAGGAGCAGTGAAAAAATTGTGTGCCACAACTAGATGAAATGACAGAATCGATACTTATCTATATAGAGTCGGATATGCTTGACATGCTGAACAGTTGCAATGGGTTTATGTGGCAAAGCTAGAATTATACATATACTCTTGTCCGTAAAGATGCAGACTTATCATTTTCAGTTGGTAGATCGGTCCAAACTAGTATCAAATATAAATTAAATCCTTTGCATCTTAGAGCATTTCCAAAAACTCCCTAATAAAATCCTTATATTATTAATATGATAAATAAATTATTCGTAGATATTTGATCTACAACTAGTAATTATTTAAATATCTAATTATTCTCTTGTAAAGAGGGGGCCAACTAAAACATCCTTTAAGACATTTCAAATGATAGGGGTGGCCATGGCCCCTGCTGGTCCCCCCCCCCCCCTCTCAGTTCCACCGTTGCCCAAGGGAAAAATAACGCATGATTTTGTTCATACAGAGAGTTCAAAACTATGCTCTAAAAAACAAAATGAAAGAAGAGCTGGGGACACACATTTTACAAACACCCAAAAAACCAATACCCAGGCACAAGAATAATAACATGCAGAGCTCAAATAGGCCGGCCCAGCAAGAACACAAGAGAGTCAAAGTTCAGTTTGATATTTGTTCTGATGATAATACTAAAATGACACCAGATTGTTCCTTTAGAAAGCTACAAGCTACAACTCTTACGAGCTTTCAGTAGGCAACTGACTTTGGTGCTTGTCGTGCAGATGGCCAACAGCTACTTCTGTAGTTGCTGCACAAAACACCTTACATAAATTTGACCTGTCATGCATAAGCCACACACAAGTTAAATGTTAACACTGAAGCTTGTGTTTTGGGAAAAAAAAAGGCAAACATTTTATGGTCAGAGATATATTGGTGCGTAAACATTCCACACCTGTTCCTCAGCTTTTCTCACAGAAGTCTTCTTGCCGGCCATCATTCTTCTGTTCATTTTCATTATCTGCATCTCCCCTAGCATCATTTTCTTCATCGCTTTCACTAGCTGTTTCCCATTCTGAGTCATCAGCCTCTTGACCAAAGGCATCACTAGCATCTCCTTCGCAATGGACACCCCCATGTTTCAGGGCTGCTTCCCTGAATAACCAAGCTGCACGCATCTGTTTCTTGACCAATCGCTCGGCATAATCAGGAACTTTGTTTTGCTTCAAGGACAAGTCAGGATCAGTTGACTGGGAACATTCATTTATGAAAAGGATTGCATCTAGCAAACTCTCTTTTGCCAAACCAAGCATATCATATGCTTGAGCTCTTCTCCACAAACTCTTGGCATGACGATTAACAGGGCTATGAAAGCACAATGCGCGAGTAGCATCACTTATGGCAGCCAGAGGCTGTTGGAGAAGAAGATAACACTGAGCTCGGTTGCTGTGAAGCACCACACGCTCTTTTTTAGATTTCATTGGACACAACACAAGTGCTTCAGAGTATTTTGCTGCAGCTCCTTCGATATTCCCAGAAGAGAACAGAGAATTACCCTCCAATTTTACAACTAATGCTGCAGCTTGTTTTATATGAAGATCCTCCTTAGGCATATTCTTTTCTAATTTGTAGCTTTGCTTGGATCTCAAGAGTTCCTCTATTTCTTCTTTGGTCTGATTACTAATTGTACCACGTGAATTCCCATTCTGTTCCACACATTCTTGGAGGATGGTGACAATAGTGTCACCAAGCCTTTTATGATCACCCAGTGTCGAAATATTTGCTAGATCTATCAATGTTGGTGCAACTGTATCTATAACCTGTTCAAAGGAAATAAAAAGGTTAGTGACTAGAGGTACGAAAATAACAGTCAACAGATAGTCACTGCATATAATGAGACTGGGCCGGCAACCACAATGCACAATTATTCCTTCAGTCCTGCCAATACTAGTTAGTAAGAATTACTCCCTCCATCCCAAAATAAGTGTCTTTTTAGATTTTCAAACTTCTCTCTTTGACCATTCGTCTTATTCAAAAAAGTTTTTAAAAAATTATTTATTTTATTGTGAAATGATTCATTATTAAAAGTACTTTAAGCTTAACTTGTTTATTTTTGTATTTTCGTAAATTTTTCGAATAACACGAATGGTCAAACGACGATTTCAAAAAGTAAAAAACGTCACTTATTTTGGGACAGAGGGAGTATAATTTTAAGCTAGCATGGGTCAAAAAATGGCCAGTTGCAAACAGTTGGCATAATAATACCAGTGAAAACAGTAATATATGTCAGCCCCTTGACAGAGACTAAAATCTAACATTCACATGACAATTTTATCGAGTATGATCGCTTAAAAGATGGGATAGATATTCTTATTCCAACTTATCAGGAGTTCCCCTATTTTAATTTCAGGTAGTGATCATTTCTGAGCTGCTGCTCATTACAGATTGGTGTCATATCTTAGGCCGTAAATTTTATTATTTCAAAAGAAAAAGTATCTGAGCAACCTAAAATTGTTTCAGAAGATATTACCTTATGACAAGTGTTTGAATCCTGCACAAGCCAAATCAGACAATCAACAGCCATGTATTGCCAGTCATCTGATGAACGAGCTATGTTGCACAAAGCATCAATGGTACCAGGACTATTAGCAACATGACCACGGCCAACCTTGCTCTGGCAGATTGTTCTTAGCAAACCAACACCAGCAGGAGAGTTCTCATTCACAAGTCCACCCCACATTCCAGGTAACTTGATCAGAAAATCAGCTTTGCAAATATGATGTAGGAATTCAGGATTAAATGCAAAGCAGTTAATGAGTTGCAAAGACCAACACTGCAGTTGACTTGCCCATTCCTCAGCTTTGCGGGATTCCATCTCCACACCACCCATGCCACGAGTAAGAAGATCACAATGGTAGCCAAGTCTTCGATCCACAAATTGGTAAAAGTGTGAGTAAACAATCTCTAGAGAGCTTGATGCCAGTTGAATGGCAAGCTCAAGTACTTCTCCATGATCTGCAACTGCAGGAAATGTGCTAGGATATGTAGCTAAATGTCCCAATGCTCTAACAGCAACCCTTTGCTCCACCCAAGTCAGTCTACCTCTCAAGAGTTCGACTAATGGTTGTATAACACCAGCACGAACAGCACGTTCTCCAAATTCTTCCATATTCATTGTATAGGATCCAATTATATGGGCAGCATAATATGGAATGTAAATATTCTGATCATGTGCAAGCCAACGCCTATTTTTCAACCCTTTCCATATAAGAGACGCCATGCATTCAAATATGCCCAAATTGATGAATTCAGGATCATTTGGGTGTGCCATTGCAGTGTTCCAGAGACCACTGATTGGGAGAACCTGGCCATCATCATCTTGGGAAGGAAGTTCCCGGAAGAACTTAAGAACACTTGCTCTTCGTTTACCGGGGTTCGCCTCCTTCATAACACAGAAGAAACATCCAGGATATGGGCAATCAGATTGCATCTTGTCCATCATGAGAGCAAATCAATCCTATGAGCTTCTTTACGAGGGCCCTCAAAAATCATACTTTAAACTGCATGAGAACAAAAATCATGAGCTAATTGCATGTGCTATTTTTCTACAATAAACAAGTAATAAGGACAGAAGGATTCGACGAAAAATTAATTTAAAGATCAAAACTTTTGAGTATATAATGGTTACATTAGAAGCAAGTCGAACAATTCCAGCAAAAATAAGGGAATTGTGCTCGAATTAATGAGATGCACTAGCAACTGAAACTTCAGCAACTGGATAATGATTCCTGCTCATGAGTATGATAATCATGCTTTGTGGATAATGAATTACTTTGTGATTACACAAGCAATTCCTAAATCGCCAATCAGTTTCTCACTGAGAATATATGTTGCTATTGTTTTCTAGTGTGGTTTGACAGAGTGAAGTCAGTTTACTATGCAGAGGCTGCTACAGAAAATTGGCGAGATAACCTGGGTGGCAAGTGGCAACCAGTTTAAAAGTTTAAAATTGGCGAACACCCTCACTCCAAGCTACACATATTCATCATTTTTTTTCAATGTCCATCTAAAGCTAGGCCAGATAAAAAACTAGACCAAAGAGTGAACTTTCCACTCAAATTTGCGAGCTTCCATTAAGAAATTTCATAGCTCCCGGGTCGAAATTTCGAGAACTTTGGACTGCCATATCGAAAATCCAGGTACTGAAATGAGCTACCGATTCGCTAATTGGAGGTTTGAAAATCTCAGCTGCGACTCGAACTTCAAATCAAATCCTACCAACCTCACAAGTCAGAACAGCACGAATGGAACCGTACCGGCACACATTGGAACACGGGGGTGGCCACCTCCGTCCGGCAATGGCGGCGACCTACGTCGGCACGCAACGCTTCCCGCAGCGAGGCGGGTGGCCAAGTTAGGGATTGGGAAGGAGAGTGCGGGCGGAGGTGCGGGAGGGCTTCACGCGGAGTGGGCGGAGTCCGGTGGATCTCCTCCTCGGCGGCGGGGAGGAGTAGTGGCGAGGAGCGCGGTGCGTGGGATGATGAGCAGGGGAAGGAAATGGAGGCGGCGGAGGACAGGGAGCCTCAGCCTGAGGTGGAGACGACAACGACGAGTGCGTGCGAGGACTGGGGTCGAGTCGATGTATCGATGACGCGAACGCGATGCGGCGAGGCGCAAGGGGCCCATCTCGCACGTGCGTGCACGCATCGACGGCTGTGATCCAACCGCGCTGCGATCGAGTCCGTGAAGCCACACCGCACGAACGTCTTTCCATCAACCGTGCCCTGTACTACTCCTACATCACGTGTTATTCGACCGTATGGAGCACGAGCGGCCACGGGGCGAACGCCCAACGTCAACTGGCTTCGTGTCTTCAGTTCACGAAGGTGGAGTTTGAGAATTTAAAAGGTAAAATGGGATTGACATTGAAAAATAAATAAACGATTTAGATTTAATAAAATTGAAGAATGATGGCTCAGATTTGTATTTCTATTTTTTCATTCCTAACCCAATCACATATTCAGGTATCCAAACGGCACCTAAAATATTTACGAACCAAGCTCGCAGTCGTTCATCCACGCCAAATCACGGTTGTTCTTGGAGACTTGCGGCAGCGTTGCGTCCGGCGCTTTGCCGGCGCCATGCGCCTGCGCCGATGGCCTGTGGAGACAGGGTCCATCTCCATCCATCCCGCGCGACCAGATCGCTGCCGGCGACGCGGCAGGGACCCATCACCCATGACCGCACCTCCACACCGGAGGCTGCCTGACAGTCCGGTGCACAAGCAACAGCTATTAGCACAACGCCGCACTGTGTTTCATCAGCAGTCAAGACCCAAGAGGAAAAAGGACGGCTTAGCGCTTCAGGACCATCGTCTTCGACTCTGAAAAGCCACAAGCGTGAGCCCTCGTGCGATTTGAAAGCCGCGCTAATCTGATTTGAAATAATGTTCCCGACCCAACGCGACCGTGCATTTGGGGGAGAATCGAAGGCGACAAACGTAGCGGCGTATCTGGGACGTTGCGATCTTTGCCGCGGATGCTGGCCGGCAGCAGTTGGAGGCAAAAGCAACAGCATCGGAAGCCATAAACAAAGCTTCATGTTTTGTGAAGAGTTGGAGAGCGTGGGCGGCCAGATCAGTAGTACTAGTAGATTATTTCGGTCCTGCGCTTTGCCATGCCTGTCACACTGTCCCCCGTGACCGCGTCTTGTGGTCGTGGCACTTGCTTCGTTAACACTATAGAGTACTCGTATAGCGTAATCTTTTGCTGCTAGGGTAGGGTTGCTATCTGCGGGACGAAGGCGACTGAACAGCGAGCCATGTACACGGCCAGATGGAGAATAAAAAAAAAACGGACGTTCTGCCGGCAGGTCGCGCGCCTGACGTCCGGCTGCCTCTGGGGGCCCACACGCATGTGCACCCCCCCCCCCCCCCCCCCCCCAAAAAAAAAAAACACGGGGGCCGCAGTGGCCGTCGGTGCGGCAGATCGGATGGCGCGGGCCGCGTCCTGCCGGCACCACGTTGTGCCAAAATCTGCACATCGGCCAGATGCACGGTTTGTCGACGCGATAGCAGCGGCCGTGTCAACTAGGCCCTAGTGTCAACCATGGCCCCTTCGTGCCGGGCGCCTGAGCATATGCTTGAGGCGGCGTTTGGCAACCAGGAATTGGAGCTTAGGTTTGAGATTGAAAATTGAAAAAAAAAAATTTAAACCCTCTATTTATCTATTATATTAAATCTCCACCATTCATCTATTTTTCAATCTCAATCCATCTAACATTTCCTATTTACCAAATACAACCTTAGTGAAATGTCACACTCCAATAATGATTTCCACAGCCATCAATCAGACAGGGAGCAAATGGATCAACAACACATAACGGAGTGGCAAAGTGGCTTCAGGGAGCAAATGAATCCATGGCAAAACAGCAAAGAAGGAACCTCACTGGAGCTCTCATCTATATATGATGGAATGTGTGAAAAGAGAGGAACGGGAGAATTTTCCAAGGTCTCGAAAAAAATCCCTATACAGGTGGCACTCATGGCGAAGGAAGAGTGGGACCAATATGAATTGGCAATGAAAGAAAATAATGTTGTTCTTACAAATAGTTGAGGCTTGCACGCCTTGCTGACTTTTGTGCCTCATGCGTATTCGGATAAGGGCTCTACCTGGTCGTGGATCTCCCGAGGTCTTAAAAACTCCCCATTAACTCTCCTTAAATAAAATTAAAAAAATTAGTTTATAAAACCTCTTTCAACGATAGCTCTAAACACTTCTCTACATTTTAAGATCCTCAAAAATCCCCCATCCCATGGTAGATCTAAGAAACATTTTAAGGTCTCTAATATTTTATCATGTGCAACTAAATTATAGAACCAGTTGCTGATTTGACTCAAATTTAAATTATATTGACATATATTTAAAAGATCTGTTGAAGGCAACCATTAAAATAAACTCCAAAAATTTTTAGCTGCCCCTAAAAGCACCTTTTTAGAGTAATTTTTTTTGAGAGCCGTTGGAGATGCTTTGACCACGATTCTAGTCTCTTAGCAGCATAAGCTGCGACCTTCTCTGTGCTTTTTTTCTGTTTGTGTTCATGTTTATGTTTGTATGCTTCTCCTTAGAGAAATTTTTGGGTGCTGCTCGAAAAACTTGAAATTCTTTTTCAGCCACTAAAAAATGATTTTTTCTTCTGTGCCTTTATTTAAGATTTTCATTCTCTTACATGCCATTCAGAATAGAAAAATACTCTAAAATATTTTTTCATCAAAAATATAACCTAGAACTATTTTTTATAAAATACTAAATCATAAAAAAAAAATTACTGATATTTTTCTGATTATTTTTCTGAATTTTAAAAAGTTGTTTATCTCATCTAAAAAAATTAAGGTACATTAAATCCGTGTAAAATTTTTAATTTATAATATGTGTTGAATTTGCTGTGGATCTAATAACAAAAATTATTCATCACTATATGTTCTATCACTATAAAAATTGCTATGAATATTGTAACAATAAAAGTTGACTTCCATTGAGCTATACCAAAAAAGAATAAAAAAGTTCCTAAAAATAAAAAAAAATCTACTCGAGAGTGACATATAAAAGAATAAAATTCTCAAACGGGGGCACAAAAGAAAAAATCATTTTTCTAATGGTTGAGAAGGAATTTCGAGTTTTTCTAGTAGCACATAAGAAATTCTCTCTTAATGAAATGGCAGAGCAACTGCCCTTTTTCTTAAAAAAAAAAGAAGAAAGGGAGAAGAGAACGCCCGAGCGCATGCTGTTTATTCGTTCAAACATGGCTTTGTTTCATACAGGACTAGTCTCTCCTCGCTGTTAGGAGCAAGCAGCTGTGCTCCTGATGAGAATCAAGAAAAAGAAGATGGACTGCTATGTTGTTGTCAAAAGGGATGTCACAGTAATAGATAAACAAAGGGAACAGCGACTTCCTGATGCTTGTTGGTCCAGATCATTGCCGCGCATCCCAATTCTAGATTCTCTTTGCACCTGTGACTCCGTACGGCGACTTGGCACTCATTGACAAACTGCCCACAAGGTGAAACTATTTGGCACCATCAAGATACAACTTTGGTAAATTGTGCTGACCTACCCTTTCACCAAGATAAGAAGAAATGCAGACGAGAAGGATTACCAGGCTGCCTGGCAAGCGCCCCAGGCCTGCAATGGAACTTCTCCATTCGACAGAGACAGACAGCGAAAGCCTGGCTAGCTTTTGGCCCAAACCAGGCGATGGCCATCTGAGACCCTGGGTTGAAGCCTGGAGATCAATACGCGCAGCATAGCAGTCTGCAGCATCTTTATCCATAGCAAAAGACAAGCTCTACTATCCCATACCTGATACGAGGACAAAGACCCCAGAGATTCTTCCCCGCAACCGGCTTGAACACATGTTGCTTCTCCTTTTCTGTGGTCCTCGGCCAACGGTACTGCATCTGCTTATGGCCAACAGCAAAAAAACATAACAATGCAAGCACATAAATCTGTCAAAGGAGATACCACAGAGGACCCAAAATGTGATAATATGAATAGGACATTTGCTTATCAAAGAGCAGTGTATCTTGAGTGCAAATAAAAAAAAATACTTAGGCAATGTTTATCCATTTACTTTGCACAGTGGATACCTCAAGTAGGAAATCACCCAAGGAACACAACAAATATCTCACCAGAGACAAGCCTTGGATTTTCAATAATCATGTAATTCTGGTGCCGTATTAAGCATCAGCCTGGAGAAAACAGCAATAGACATACTCAGATCCTAAAAGCGGTAGTTAGGTGGAAGCTGGGCCCAACATGATCATACGATTGAAAACAAACAGTTTCTGGATTAGGCAGGAATCTTGCTGAAATCACCTTACACCACTCATTCCTTGCCACCACTCATTCCTCTGAGCATGAACTCCTACGGCCACCACTTGACCTTCCTCTTTCCTCCTCTCCTCACCCTTGATCCCAGTTCTTTCAGCTCAACCGTGTCTTCTGCTTCTGCCACTCCATGTCTCAATCTTCTACTTTCTTCTCCAGTGCCCGAGCATATGTTGGAGCAGGAGGGCGAGCTGCGGCAGCTGCTCTCCTGCTCCGCCGCCCTGCTGCTCAGCTGCCATCCAGCACTAACGGTCTGAGGTACTCCCATTTGTCTATAGTATCACCTGCCAAGACACAGAGATCATCACACTTGAGCCTTCCGTGTGCCACACTGTCCTCTGCGGATGCTGCTGATGGCTCCAGCGCAAAAAATGATGCTGCAGAGGCTGAGGAGCTCAATGCAGAATCCGAGCTTTCAGAGATGGCCAAGGCGTTCAATATTTCCCCACGCATGGCGATGTCCATCTCTGTGATGATTGCATTTGCGGCGCTCACTGTGCCACTGGCAATGCGCACACTGGTCTTTCATGGGACCTTCAAAATGAGTGCACTGGCATATTTGACACTGTTATCAGGGTTCTACATGGCTTGGAATATTGGGGCAAATGATGTGGCAAACGCCATGGGGACGTCAGTAGGGTCTGGGGCCTTGACACTTCGCCAGGCAGTACTGACTGCAGCAGTACTAGAGTTCTCTGGTGCATTCCTTATGGGCTCACATGTCACTAGCACGATGCAGAAGGGCATCTTAGTCGCGTCTGTCTTCCAAGGAAAGGACTCTCTGCTGTTTGCTGGATTGCTGTCTTCCCTTGCAGCTGCTGGCACATGGTTGCAGGTATGTTTCATCACCTATTTGAGCTCCATTATATCAAGCCAATCAGATCATGCAGCCTTTAATCCCTATAAGGATCATAGATTTCAGAGGCTCCTCCAATTTCAGTCTACAATACAGAAGATTTAGGGCATACCTCCAGTTGTTCATTATGACTTTATAAAGCTTTTTATTCTTTTGTGAAAACAAAATAGGCTTATAGCTGCAATATTTTGACTTTGAAGCACACTATGAAATTGTTTAAGAAAGAATTGTGTGCAACCACCAGTTCCAAGAATCCTTGAGCTGCTCATACATAGCTCCGAAAATTCATCTTTCATGGAGAGTTAGAACAACTTAAAAAAAGGAAAACAACTTGGTTTTATCCATGTTTATATGGGCGTTCCAAGATTACCTTAGTTATACAAACTTTGCACCTGAAAATATGCATTTTATTTTTGATAATCTAACATAGTTATAAAATTTGAAAAGTACACAAAAAGATCAAAGTCCTCAGTGAAAGTCAATAATAACATATAAGCACGGAAAGTATTTGCAGAATCTTGCACCTCAATGTCTGTGACCAGTACAACATGCTGATAAGACAAGTTTCAGTGCGCCGTTGATCTGATTAATATCTATTAAAGCAACGAATTACAAGTTTCAGTGCGCCATTGATCTGATTAATATCTATTAAAGCAACGAATTTGTGATATGCACGTGATTGGGTAAAATTCCAAACAAACATAATGATTCCCAAGAAAACATTAAGCCTCAGCCAATTTGTTTTTTATATTCTTGAGAATGCAGGGTATTAACATTTGCAAAGAACAGTAAACATTCTAATGATATCTATAAGCATATCAACATAATGAAAATCTGCTTGTTCCCAGGTTGCTTCGTCATATGGATGGCCTGTCTCAACTACACACTGTATTATTGGAGCCATGGTTGGTTTTGGGCTTGTGTATGGAGGGGTGAATGCAGTTTTCTGGAGGTCCTTGGCTAGAGTATCTTTATCATGGGTGATTTCTCCTGTGATGGGTGCAGCAGTCTCATTTATTGTTTACAAGTGCATACGCAGGGTAAGCACTTAATTTGAATGCTTAACAAGATAATTTATTTAACCTCAACAGAATCGATAGTTAAGGAAAATACTGAGCATAAAATTTAAAGCTCATAAATTTGGAGCATTACCATTGTTTCTACTGACCATTTTTATTCAGTTTGTATACAGCGCACCGAATCCAGGGCAGGCTGCAGCAGCTGCCGCCCCGATTGCTGTTTTTACTGGTGTCTCTGCAATCTCGTTTGCTGCTCTTCCTCTCAGCAAGACATTTCCCATTGCTCTCCTCCAAGCATTATCCTGCGGGGCAATAGGAGCTATAATTGTTAGACAGGTGATCAAGAAACAGCTAGGCAAGCTGCTGTCATCAGAAGCAGAAAAGATAGCATCTACTAATAAGTCAAACATTCAGCATGTTGGACTTCTTTCAGAGGTTGCTGGCCCTAAAGGAGCTCAATTGCAGATTGTATACAGTGTATTTGGTTACATGCAAGTCTTGTCAGCATGCTTCATGTCATTTGCTCATGGAGGAAATGACGTCTCCAATGCTATAGGGCCGCTGGCTGCCGCTTTATCCATTCTTCAAGGCGTGGCAGGCAGTGCTGAGATAGTCATACCTACTGAAGTTCTTGTCTGGGGTGGTTTTGGAATTGTTGCAGGGCTTACAATGTGGGGTTATAGGGTGATAGCAACAATTGGCAAGAGAATCACAGAACTAACACCAACCAGGGGCTTCGCAGCAGAGTTTGCTGCTGCTTCAGTGGTCTTATTTGCATCAAAGCTTGGGCTACCAATATCTGCCACTCATACACTTGTTGGAGCAGTTATGGGTGTTGGATTTGCAAGAGGGCTCAATAGAGTAAGAGCAGAGACAGTGCTAGAAATTGTTGCATCCTGGACGGTCACAATTCCAGTTGGGGCAGTGCTGTCCATCTTCTACACCTTGATATTCACCAAGCTTCTGGCATTCTTTATGTGACTGGCTTATGAAAATAAGAAATGCTTTTAAGTGGTACAACACTCACTTCATACAATTTTGATCAGAAGAACCTTTTTTCCACCTTTTTTTTACTTTTTTGCAAAAATCAAGAGATAAGCTGGTTTCTAAAATTCCAGCAGAACTTTACAAGATTTGCCAAGAGCAAACGATCATTTTCTTGGCAAACTGCGCATGATCAGAAAAACATTTCCTAGAAAATAATCAAGTTTCAGAATCCAGATTTTTCAACTTTGTATCTAATGTACTACCTTGTATGTCCATCACAAGGTCAAATATCATAACTTCTTGTAGAGTAAGTTCATATACAATAGATACAATAGATACCGATTGGATATTCTCTTTTTCAGTTGTATTACATAATGAATTTGTTAACTCGGTGCTCCACACAAAAAATCTCTTGTCTATATAAAATAAAAATTATATGACAAAAGCATGTTCAGGGCTGACAAAAATGCAAAATTTCATTGTACAAATTGTGCTATGACCCTAGAAAATAAGTTCATTTTTCTGATCATCAAATTATAGTAATAGAACATTTGGGAAAATGTTGAGCTTTCAGGGGGAAAAAAAACTAAGATGGCAAATTTGGCACTTTCTCTGATCCTCAAATTATAATAGAACATTAATGCTGAGCGAAAACTAAGATGACAAATTGAACTAAGATGGTAAAAAGGGCCTGATCATATCAGATTAAAGAGCTAGCTGGACGCTATGCTTTTATGGGCCATGTTTAGTAAATTGAACATTCTTCAGTGTAAATCAAAGGTATATACAATCATGGCCCTTAAAGGAGATGATGAGGCACATCATGGTACAGCTTATACTAATATCCCTCCTATTGCCAACAGTTTTTCAATGGTTCCTCCATGAGAAATGCCCCCTTACTACAATGACATTCATGTTTGTTTATGCCATGCCTGTACTATTCACAGTCAATCTTGACCCGGTGCATCTCGTCTAATTAACTAGATAAAAAAATAGAGGTTTTCAGTTCTGTGTAGGAAAAGTTGCAATCAGCAAAGCAACATAAAACAATGTAAGTGACATGTTAGATTACTCTGCTTCGAAGATGCAGTAGTATTTGACATTCTAATCTCATACACATGGCCAGCATAGCGGGGGACCATTCAAATCCTCATAACAGTCGGCAGAAATATATATAGGGTAACACAGGCACATAGTACATCAAGATGGCAGCAGCGAATGGAGGGAATCGCGAGATACAGATCGGACAGCCGAAACGGCGACGTTTCTGAGCGGGGGCCCCCGTCAGCCGGCCTCCTGGTCGAAGTCGTCGCCGTCGGACTCCTCGACATTGTCAGCATCGTCGTCCTCAGCCTCGGCGTCGTACTCCTCCTTGACGTCGCCGGCGGGCTTGCCAATGATCACCATATTGCTGTTGGTCTTGCGGATCTCGTTCATCTGGTCAGCGAGAAGGAAGGTATCAGTTAGCCCTTTTGCCTCTGCGTGGGTAGAACGAAGGGAAGGGTAAGCGAGGCGAGGAAGAAAGAGGGGAGACAGGAGGTACCTTGTCCTCGAGGTCGGACTCGGCCACGGCGAGAAGGAGCTCGTCCTCGTGGGAAGTGGCGGGCACCGGTAGCAGCGTGGAAGCTGGGATCAGCAGCGGCGACGGCCACTGCCGCATCAGCGCCGGGAACTGCAGCATCTCCGGAATCCGGCCGCCGGCCGCTTAGCTTGGGTTGGGGGCAGAGGCCGTAGAGCGCAGGACTTCAGGCAGCGGCGGTAGAGGAGCTTCAAGTGAGATTAATTGTAACAGCCCGTGAAATCCGGTTTCAATCTCATCCGTTGCTCACTTTTGATAGGACGGCTCCCTTTCTTCCCCACTAACTACTAACCCCGTGAAAACCACTCTCAACCCTAGCCGCTACCCTGGACACGCGCCTGCCAGCTCCAGCCGCCCCTAGCCGTCATCCGCGCGCCCCTGCGCGTGCACCCAGCACCTGAGCATCGCGCGCTACGCGCCCCTGCACCACCCGGCGGGCTTCTGGCCGCGCCACTCCCGCCCAGCGCTCGTGCGCATGCGCCTTGCTCGCACCGCCGTTCCTTCCCCAGCCCTGCGCGCCGCCCTGCCCTGTGCCCTGCTGCGTCGACCTGCCGCGCCGCCGGTCCCTGGTCGTCTCCGCTCGGCCCCCTCGTCTCCTCGTCGTCCCGCGCATCCTCGTCCCCCTGCGCCGGGTCGCTGACTCGTCGTCGCCTCGTCACCGTTCATCTCTGCGCTGGGCCCCTCTGCGCCACTCATCGCCGAGTTCCTCACCTCTGCCTCGGCACCGCGGCCTGCTGCCTTCCTGGCCGCCGCCCCAAGCCGTCGCACAGTCCGTCCTCCTCAAGCCTCGGCTCGGCCCGTCCTCACCGAGCCTTGCCGCGCCAGTCCTCGACCTCGCCTGGTTCTACGCCGCCGCGTCGTCTTCGACTCCGATCTGCGTCATCCCATTGTCCCCGAGCCGTCCTGCGCGCAGCTGCCGCGCATCGTCTTCGCCCTGTCGCCGGCCTGTCTTCACCGCGCCGTTCGCCGCGTCCCCGTCAACCTTGGTGACATACTGCTTGTCAACCCCGCGCCGCTATCCACGTCATCTTCTTCGTCCTGAGCTGCTCCGACCCCGTCTCGTCTGCGAACGATTCATCTGCGAGCCGTTCGTCGACCCCAGCGCCCATCCTCGTCGAGCTCTCGTGCCTCTGCATCGACCTGTCGCCGCCCCTCTTCGGCTCGTCGTCCTTGACCTCGATCTACTTCGTGCGTGAGCCGTCTCCGACCTCGATCTGCCTCGAGCCCTCGCCCTCGTCCTCGTCCCTGTGCGTCGCCTGTTTCGAGGAGCGCGGCCTCGTCCGCGCGTCGACCCGGCCCTGGTTGTCCTTGTTCCCCCGTCGAGCATCGCCGTCGTCAGCGTCGCCCGGTTTCGCCGTCGTCAGCTCGGCGCTCCTTGTCTTCGTCCGTGCTGTGGCCGCGCCTGTCTGCCTGCGTTTGTCTTCGGTTCATCATTGCCGCCATCTCGGTTTTGGTGAGAACTCGTCGATGCTAATCCCAGTTCTTATCTCCCTATCGTGTGTCGCAGTCGTGGAACCGGTTTGTGATCGATTTGTTGTGCAGGCTCCGTGGAACGTGAAGCTCATCTGGTGCGCGCCCTGTCCTCGAGCCGCTTCGAGCCCACGTCGCCCTGTTTTCATCATCTTCGCGTCGTTCCTGTTGCTGTCCGCACCATTCGTCTTCGACCGCGACCGTGTCCGTTCCTCGAGCTGCTCGTCTCCATGTTGTCGTTTTGCTCGTCGAGCTGCGCCGATATTGTTCCGTCCTCGTGTCGTCTTCCTGTCCTTGCCGTCGTCTTTGAGCTCGAGGCCACCCGGTTCTGCGAGATGTCTTCCCCACTGTTCCTGTCTGATTTGCGCTGACTCCATCTCTTGATGAGAATTCGTGCATCCCTTGTATGTTTGTTCCCAGGATCGCTGTCATCTCGTTGTATCTGTTGATCATTCCTTGTTGCCGTGATTGTGTGGCAATTGGTGATCGTTTTAGTGATGCTGGAGCTTCGGTGCAGCAGGGCAACGAGCTCTTCGATTGTCACAGATCTCGTCAGTTCTACCTTCGTCTTCTTCAGTTGTGCGATCATTTCGGTGAGCTTTCTTTATTCCTGTCGTTTCTATGGTCGTTGTTTCTGTTGGTTGAGCTTTGAACCTATTTGTGCCAGGAGGACCGAATGGTGGGAGTGTGAACACGTCTTGGTTGCCAAGCCGCTGCACAGCCGAAGGCTGTCGTCGGAGGCAGGAGGTGAAATCGTCGGGGTGAAGCTGCCACCGTCGTCGTTGTCACACCGCTGCTGTTTTCTTGGTGAGACCGTGTTTTTTATCTTCATTTTCGTGTTCTGTTGGTCCGCTTTATTGGAAATAAAGCCAGATTGGCATTTGTTTTCAGGTCAGTGGATCACTGCTGTTCTTCATGTTCGGGCGGCCGAGATCTAAGCTACGCCGTCTTCACCTAGGCCTATATTTCCACAGCTTCCCTTCGGCTCTTGCTCAAGTCTCGGTGAGCATCTCCTTCTCTCTGTTTAGTTTCTTATTGTTTCGTTTCAATCTGTGAGTGCTAACTCCTCCATCTCTTTCCTTCATTGGTCGGTTTCGCATTGAGCCACCATTTCGAGTGCAGGTTCAACAGTCCACATCGTCATTCCTGGGGTTAGCTCATTGATTGTTTCATTGGAGAGCTTTTTGTGCCCTCGATGTCATCGGCTCTTTGTTGAACCAAGCCGTGGTGAGCTCTATTCCTTGTCCTTGCACCTTTTTGATCGCTTAGCAAAGTTCGCAACTCGTGGCTACGAGTTGGTGCTGTATTCTAAGTGTATCGTTGTGTGCAGAGTTCATTCCTCCTTCAGACCAAGGTCGTGCGTAGTTGGCTGTGACCGAACCCAAGTTTGGGGTTGTTCGGTTATGTCGAGTTTCGACGCCGCTTTCGCCTTCGGTCATCATCCCTATAGTCTTAGCTTTAACCTTGACTAAGTTTTGGTGAGCACTTCTGTCCTTTTGTTTCCTTTTCTGTTGGTTAAGTCGATCTGTAGCTCGTGTGGTGTCCAGTTCGTTCTCTAGTCGAGCAGTCGGTGACCATCTCGTGGGTCACGTGGCAGGTATCGTGTCCAAGCCTTTGGATACGCGTCCACAGTTCGGCTATGATCTAGCTTGTGGTCACATGACTGTGACTGTGTTCGAACCTCAACTCTTTCCTGTCCGGGCCAGCGTGTGACCGAAGCTTTGGCTATGCGCTGTTTACTATGTTTGGACCCTGAATCTCATGCGTTCGGCCCAGTCCGTGTCTTTTTTCTCGGGATACAATCGGGAGACCGTGTCTTAGAGACAGTTCTAGTAGTTTTAGTAGTGTCTGTTTGTCCAGCTAGAGTTGTTGCTGAGTTCTTGAACACCGTTCTGCATGAGGACCTAAGTTTCGGATGGGATCTCGAGTCACAAGGCAAGCTGTGCTCTTTGACCAAACTTTGATCTTAATTTTTAAACTGCATGTTTTATTTGAAACTGCATGTTTTGTTTGAAACCATAATTTGCATGTCAACTGTTTTAAAATATGTTAGCAATATTTCTAAGCCGTGTCTATTTATCGTTTCATATATTATGAACCCTAGGACTGCTTTAGTATTATTTTACTTTTATGTTTAACCATGTTAAGTTGCATTTATTTACGGTACTTCACACCTTATCACTATAAAATAGAATTTATATTAAATGCTTTCAAACTGTGATTTAAATGTGTGTGTTTTGCAAATAACTCTATATAAACTATTTAGCTGGGGCAAACTAGAGTATGAGGTGCTGGGGATTCTTAGTAAGTCTCTGTTGGTGTATCTGTTACGGGTACATGGAAGGTTTCGAGCTTGGACCTTCTAAGAGGTTTGTTGGTTGTTGACGTTGAGGATGGAGAGTGTCTGCCCGGCATATGAGCACCGAGTCGTCGTGTCACATATCTCCAATGCTTTACTATGCACACTACGTTATCTTGTATAGGCAGAGGCTTGAGCTTAAAACTTGCTGAGACTGGTTGTTTATCCGTGGGTTGATGGTGATGTGTTAATGTGATGTAGAGTTATGACTCTACACATGAGATTGAGATATACTACCTGATCAGTGGTAGGCTCCTTACAACTCAGAACCCGACAGCGTAGGTGACTGGGATCTCTATCTTAAAGGACAAGTAATATCAGTTAAAGCTTATAGATGAGTCTTGTGTGTCTATTGAGACCATGACGGTGGTTCCTGACAGCATTTTTTTGGGGTCCAGATGCATACACTCTGTAAAGTTAAAGTCAATGCGCATTATCACGTCCCGTGTAGAGACCCGGCTTGAGAGCTTCTACGATGATTAGTGTTGTTTTCTTTTCTTTACTTTCTGTTTTAAAATGTTTTGGACTCCGGTTTTTGAGCTATGGTCGGGTGTGTAGATTACACCAGCATTTAAAATGAACCCTCGTTCGGGATAATGAAGATCTGTAAGATAATAAAATTGGACTGTTTAAAAATAAAACCTTTTGTATCTTTAAAATAAAATATTTTTAAATTTGTATTTAGCACTTGAGTCAGTTTTCATCCTTGAATCTATCCTTTGCACACACATATTTTTGCTAGATAGCGCGCGGTTTGCTGAGTATTCACGTAGTCACAGCTTTTCACGTACTTTTTTTTTTCAGAGGTCAGTTAGAAGATTGTTCTCACCTGCTTTTCAGTTGTGGTTTGAGATTCGCTCCTGCACTTGAGTTGCCTGTGGAGGAATTTTTGCCCGTTGTTTCCGTTGCTGTTTCAGTTCTTCTATTCTCAGTAGTTTTGTTCTGTTTTGAGAAGTGCAGTAAGTTTTATGGATGATCTAGTTGATTTAATTTATTTTATCTTTGTTTACTCACTCTGTTATGGTTTTTAATTGATCACTTATAATAAATGTGTTTGTCAACCTTTTGAGATTGACGAAGATCGAGTATCACTGAAAGGTTAAAAAACCTAATCGTTACATTAATTAAGAAAACTCTAGCGGCCTAGCGCGTTTGTGCATTTGTGTCTCCCTTCAGTCGTAGCGGGATTTTGGCCGTAGCGTCTGGCGCATCTAAATCCTAAGGTGGCGTTTGAGAATTCGGTTACGAAGAAGGGATTGGGAAAAGGGAAAACCTTTCATTCATCAACCTCATTGAATCTCAATCATACACTCATTTTTTAATTTCTATCCCACCTACTTAAATTTGTTGTTTGTTGTATTTTTTTTTTAAAAAAATTGTTGTTTGTTGTATCACTAGGCATATACTCCATCCACATTGCAACTTGCAAATCGCAGGCTTATGCATGACGTGGCGAATCACAGGATCTACAATCAAGTACCAAAACAGATATCTTGATCCACCGCATAACACAACTGCCCCAAGAATACGATTCTTTACATTGTAAATCCCACATATTACTGGAGCCCCTCAATTATGCCAGCTGAACCAAATCCCACAGCACAAGCACTACTACTAGTATATGGTATAGCAAAAATATTGACAAACAATGAATAAGCATAGGTCCACATATCATATTAAGTTTCCACGCTGAGAATAATAGATAGAAGGTAGAACAGGTATCGACAGTACCAACAAGTCGAGGTTGCTGCTCCCTTCAGGCCAGCGGGCCAACACTTACAGACGCACCACATAGCGACAAATATACCAGAGGTCGCAAGCACCAATAGTTCATAAGCAAGCTCCCAGGAGTACCAGAGCAGCACCATACCGGTACTACTTACTACTATTTCCTTATACACACACAGTATATAATAAGACTAATTACGTGCTCCCATGCACATAATTTTCAATTATCCTTCTCCCTGGCAATGAGGTCCATCACAGTATGCTTGATGCTACCCCCATTCTTTGCCAGCAGCTCCTTGTTCATCTCAGTATCATCAAAACCCTGGGAAAATGATACAAGGTCAGAAGCTTGTAGAAGCCAGTGGTGAGACCTATACAGAATCACGCATCTTACCATCTCCTCCAACTCTGCAAGGAGCGGGTCCCATTCATTGACACCACAAAGATCATCAACAGACTGCTCCAGGTTATATTTGTTCTGTCTAAGAATTTCTTTGTTCAGGTCAACTTGCTTGAAGCCCATTTCCTCCAGCTCCCTCAGTAGTTTCTCCTCGGTGTCACCATCTATGTCAAAATGCTCAGATGCAGGCGCAGATACCGAAGCAGAAGTGGGTGCAGATGCAAGCACATTAACAGATGTAGTTGCAGTCATGTTGGGCACACTAACAGGCATGTTGGCAACAGGTGTAGTTGCAGTCACATTGGACACGCAAACAGGCATGTTGGTAGCAGCTGTAGTTGCAGTCATGTCAGGCATACTAACAGGTAAATGCACCGTTGGCACAACAGGCTCAGATGCTGGCACACTAAAAGAAGGCGCATCAGCACTACCAGCAACACTGGACAAGGGAACGTCAGCAATAGAGTCTGTAGAAGCTTCTGCAGACACAGAGGGCACAATGAATGTGAACGGAGCAGGCTGAGATTTCTTGGGCTCAAAGGCGTCACGTGACCAATCAAATGGATATGAATGGTATCCTTGAGTGTTTGTGAAAGGCTCCATGTTGACATCAATCAAATTAGGTGTGCTTGAACTATTGTTTTCTGGAGGTAGATTCAAGTTAATAGCATTCTTACTGTTGACAAAAGAAGGGTCTTCCACCTACAGATGCAATTACAGCTCAGATGAAAAATGTAACAACTAAGTTTAAAAACGTAAGACCTGAAATGTTCAGGTACCAACCTGGATATGAACCCAAACTCGTTGACCAAATTTCTGACCAGAAGGCGAAGCCAACCTCCAGTAAGATATATACCTTCCTGGTCTTGCAGGTGCCACAAAATCAACGGCCACATCAATTTCCTTATCCACAGGAAACCCATTGACTGGAATCTGCATGACATTATACAGCACAAACTGAGAATTCCTTACAACAACAACAAAGCCTTTTAGTCCCCAGCAAGCTGGGGTAGGCTATATATGAAACCCACAAGAACCAAAAAAAGCAAAGCGAAAAAGAATGAAAAAGAGGAAAGAGGAGCAAAATAATTCCTTACTTCCTTAATTCTCTACATAAAAAAATTGTCGTGTAATTTAAATTTAAAAAAACAAGTTCAATATTGCTGAACATGAATATTTGGTTACCTCTAGCGAAACAGAGGTATGCTGTGCAAAATTATCTCCACCAACCCAGATAAGCTGTGTGCCCAACGGCCACATGATAGACCCATTGTTATGCATGCGCCAGATCTTAGTAAACTTTGTGGAAGGTGCCATCAGTGTTCCATCAAGGACAGTAACATCCAAAATGAAGCGACTCTCGAGTTTTTCCCGTTTTGGCTTCATCAGAACACGTGGGTGGACCTTTCGATGCTGCAAAATGTAAATTGATATTGATCATCATTTCATTATTATTAATTTATTAATACCTATTCTGCCAAGCTACGTTGTCAAACAAAATGGGGAACTCACCACATTAGGGTCTCTCGACAACCACTGAACTAGAGAGTCTTTTTTTGTGTACTCTGTCTCATTGCCAATGCGCTTGAAACAGGAATCACACAAATCATAATCTTTTCTACAGTACATGAAGAAAAGAAGTATATGAATCAATTTTTTGTCCAAATATAGCCAAAAAAATTAATAAACTATCAACTTATTTGACATCTTACACATTAGATTTGTAGCGTGGACCAAGAATTGGATGCACTCCACAACCATCACACTGAAAATATTTATGAAGTTTTGCTGACTTCATCTTATTGCCAATATCTCCATACACATGCCCAGGAGATAAGAGGCGGCCTGGGTAAGGAAAATGTGGAGAAGATCCACAACCAGGGGAAGCATGAGGCAACAATGTAGGTGGCTCAAAGGGAGCATTATGCATTGGAATATGCCATCTGGAATCAGTAGTGTCTTTTGCGTTGGCTTCATACTGCCACCTATGTGAATGGCGTCTATGTGGCTGGAACCATTCAGAAATGGATGGAGGTGGGGGTGGAGCAAGAGTCAGAAAAGGTGGACGGGAAGGCGGAGCAAGAGCAGGAAAAGGTGGAGGGGAAGGTTTTGCAGTTGATGACATAATAAATTTGCCCTTATTTTGTGCATCGCTCCTCCTTTTACTAACAGATTTATCAACCGGTTTGGAGGGGAAAAGCAACTCCTCAACTGAAGGGTACAGTGATGGTTGACTTTGTGAAGCTCCAACACTAGGCTCAGGAAGAGCCATATCAGCAGCAGCCGCCTCATTTAGCACACTCCCACGACCCCTTTCCTCAGGTAAATCTGATTTATGTGCATTCAAGTGCTGTGAGACCAAATATTCGTTTGCTTTGGACTCGTCATTAGCTTTGGCAGTGACAGGCATCTGTCTCTGTGTAATACCACTCATAGAGCTGGATGCCCCATCAGCATGCACTGCAGATGATCCATTGCTGTTGCTATTGGGAGTAATCAATTGCACCAAAGGTTTTATCAGCTCAGCAACAGGCGGTGGTGTAGATTCAAGTACCTCATGAGAAAGCTTGACAAGGGCATCAGGAATTGGCTCTGGAATAGACTTGATAGCTTCACCAACAGTTGATTTTATGTGAGCCATGCATTTTTCCTGAGCAGTGGAACTCTTACATATGAGCTTCAAAGCTTCAATAGCTGGGATTATTTGAGATAATGGATCTTGAGCAGGGGACTTCACGGATTCAAAATTTGTTTTCTGACATTCAGTGTCATTTCTTATCTTTAATTGGACATTAATCCTCAAAGGGTTCAATTTTTGATGCAAAACTGCATCGCGCAGGTCATCATCATCATCTAGCATGACAGCATCCCCATCCTCATCAGTGTAAGTCAGACCAAACTCAGCATCAGGGCCGAATTTAAAGGCATTGGCTATCTTGGTCCGCAGAGCAGATAAGCTCATGTCTAGATTCACGTCATTCACAGAAGTGTATAATCTTTTAAGTGTGCCACCATATTTGACCTGAAATATCAATAAAGGAAATTCATCACTTAGCAGCAACATCCAAACAAATGAAACATGATAGCCTTAGTTTTATTATTATTATTGTTACAAGACTCTAGAAGATCGCATCAAAACAACAATTGGTCTCAAATATGATGTACTTCGTAGAACTGGATGGCAAGGATATAACAATGAATAAAGATGAATATGAATTATATTTGGCGAAAAGAATATAATCTACAGCCACTGCCAAACGATCGATTTCCAAATCAGACACAATGCATGATCACACTGAGTCTAATTAGCGTCCTGCCGTCCCAAACTTCTATCAAAACCAATCGCAGAACCCTAACACCCTAAGATGGGGGAGGGGGGTGTAAAAATCGACCTTAACCGAAATCATACCTCAAGTCAGCACCGTAGACAAGAGATAAATCCTCGACAAATACCGATCGACAATTATCACATGATTCCACCCTAACTTCCCGAAATAGTAACCAATCTTGACCACAGGTGCAAACAACCGGTTCTCGGTACCTCGCCCGAATCTACTAAATCACGCAAAACTACAGAATACAAGAGATAAATCCTTGCCAGCGCCTCACCTTGAAGGTGACGTCCCGCGCCACGGGCTGTTGCCCGAGGCCGAACGCCTTCGAGGTCCAGTCGGACATCGTGGCGGAGGGAACCCCCGCGGGAGGACGAAGCTGCAATCAGGCCAATGACGTCGGGGAGCCAGAAACCCTAGGGAGGTGAGGTGGGGAGAGCTGCGTAGCCGTGTGCCGCAGCGGTGGTGGTGAGGGTAAAAGGATGGTACGGCGTCGTAGCGGGCAGTGACGCGACGATCCGCCTTGTCGCTTGCTTCCACGCGAAGAGAGAGGCGAGGCAGGAGGGCAACGTTGGGTACTTAATTCGGGGCCCGCAGGTCAGTGGGTACGCATTGCTTTTCCAAACACGTTGGAGGGGTTGGTGCTTAAAATCTGCATCTTTGGGGGCCTTTTTTCAACTGTCTTGCCTCGTTGGGTCCGCTGGTGGGACATACTACTCCGTGCCTGTTAGTGTGATATGCACGGATAAAGATCTCGAATAAAAAGCTACAGTTAAATTCCTGCCACTTTTGCGCGCAAGTCGGGGAGAACGCCGCGTGTATTTACGAACCCAAGAGCTCGGGCCCTCACACACTGACATATGGTCCATGGGACCCACGAGAAGCAGGCTCAGGCGGCGTTCATCTTGAGTGTTAGCTGGGCTGGGACTTGGTGTCGGGACGAACGGGCTAAGCAATTGACACCGCGCTCGGCCCGTTCAGCAAAGAAAAATCGGACCTCGGCCCAGCTCGATGTTTTCCAGAGTGGACCAAGCTCGGATGTCAGAGGCCCGTTCTGGAGGCACCTGTCGCCTGTCGGCCATGAACGATGAGCCCACTAAGCAGGCTCGACCACGCTGAGAGTGGGACCGCGAAATCAGTTTCACATAAATCCCGAAACCCCATACAGCCTTTGCGCCCCCTTCCTCCCCTGCCGATGGAGCCTCCGCATGAATCGGCCGCCGGCGGCCGCAAGCGGCGCCGGCGAGGAGGCGCCCGGAACCGACAGAAGAAGTCTTCCTCTTCACAACAAGCGCGGCCGCCTTCTCCAGCAGCCGCGCCCCCATCGCCGTCCTCCCCTCCGGCGAAGCGGCAGCGCAAGGCCGTGTCCGGTCAGGGAACAGCCAAGTCCAATGGAGGCAACACCGGGAGCCTACTCGACAAGGTAGCGTGTCTTGGGTAACTGGTGAGAACGTGTAGCTCTTGGGAGTATTCGGAACTGGAGTGGTGGTTCGGGTGCAAAGTTAATTGAATTGTGACTACTCATTTGTTCAGAATGTCAAGAAACAGATGGTAGCATTGATACGATGTTTAATTAGAAGATATGGCTCATGACATGGTTGATGTCTTAGCACTTGTTTGATCTTATGCTGCTGATGTGAACGCAAAACGCTCTTTTTGTTATTCACGGAGCGTGACTAAACCAGTAAGAATGTCAATGTGTTATGCGTCCAAAGGCACATTGGAATCAAATACATGGCTCAAAATTATACATATAAGCTCCCATTTGGTTTAGACTTATTCCTAGCTGCTATGTTGCAAAATTAGCAAATTATATAAAGTTTGTATGATAGGATTGGTTAAATTAAATTGCATGAGCTTTATCAGTTCATTTGCCTTCTTTTTCTTTCT
>BCLH01001418.1:65045-85605 GCA_001602315.1 Zoysia pacifica | reverse complement strand
ACAAGCTTGGGCGGCCTTAATTAAAGCACAGCATATTTCTATGTAACTCTCAAGATCAGAGGCGGATCTACCAATAGGGCGAGGTAGGGCGGCCGCCCTACCTGAGCGCACTGTTTTACCTCGAGTCGGCGCATAGGGCAGAGCGGTTCGTGGCGGCGAGCGGGCGTGGGTGGCGGGACGGGACTGAGTGGGGTGGGCCAGCCGGCAGGGGCTAGGGGTGCGTTTGGTTTCTTACCAACAAGGATGGATACCGGTGCGGCAAGCGACGAGGAGGAGGACGGGGACGGGTCGGGGCCTGGGGAGAGCTGCGGCTTGCGGCGCGCCGGGGTAAGGCGCGTCGGAGAGAAGGAACGGGGTGAGTGGAGGGATGCCGCGGTTGCGGAGGAGAATGAAATCTCGCTGTCCACTACAGCAGCTCGGCGTCGGGAGCAGGGGCGGAGCCGGAGGGCAGTGTCGGGAAGAGGAGGCGTGGATGGGAGGCAAAGTTTACGAAACTGTTCAAAATCAAAAAGTAAATTAGAGTTTAATTTTATTAGACGATCGATTTTGTTTTAAAAATTTAAAATACTTGAAAATTTTCAAAATACTAAAAACCGATAAAATCGGTCAATAAACCAATAAAACCGAAATTGATAAAACCAAAAAGAACCAATCGATAAATAGAAAAACTGTTCGATAAATCAGAAAAACCGACCAATTTACTGTAGCATTTAATTCAAATTTTAATTTTCGATATAAAGTGGTTTGATCAATTTTTATAGTTTTCATCAAAACCATCCCAACCAGTTTGATGAAAAAAGGGTCAGAGGAAGAAAGGATTAGAGAGGGAGGTTACGGCGAAGGAGCGTGAACTTTTCTCCTCCTTTTTTCGTAAATATAAAATTTTCATTTCTATTTTCTTAGAGTATAATATACTAAACCCTATTAGCCCCACTTGATGGAAACATCTCATTCCACAGCTCACACCTATCAAAGAATGTTCCAACATGATGTAAAAGAAAAGAATGTTCTAACACTTACTCCCTCTGTCTTAATTTACTCACTACTATAACTCTAAATACAATAATTAAAGAGTAGTTAAAAAAGTGAAATGTATTAAAAAATAACATAAAAGATAGAGATATATTAAAAAAATATTTATCTGAAAACAAGTATGAGAAATAAATTAAAAAAATTTGATAGCTCTAAAATGACAGGTACAGTAACGTGTATGAAGAGATTACATACATTGTGTATACTCCCTTTTTCCACTATGTAAGCATTTGAGAGATTTGAATTTGTTTCAAAATATAAGAATTTGAAGGTACAAGTGAGACCTACAAGAAATAAATCTACAGCTTCCAAGGTCGCCAACGCTTATCTGCTTCCATCGCGTCTCCTTTCTCTCTCTCCCCAGTGTCCTCACACATGCAGGAAGCCAGGGCCAGTGGGTTTCCGATGGTTCGTGATGGGAGGGGAGGCATTGATGAGGGGCAAAATTGACTTTTTCTTGATTAGCTAACTTTTTCTTGGAATGCTAAGAATGCTAACATATTGGAACGGAAGAAGTAACACTTTTTTTTTTATAGATGAGCAAAATGATGAGCATCAGGCAAATTAAGAAATATATCCAAAGTACTAAAGGTTTCTCTTTACACAAAGCAAAGATTTAGAATTAAACACCCACTTCACATGGTTGTTCAGGATTATTCCCTGCACTATTAAATTGTTGTCGTTAAGATAACCATTTTAGTTTATTGAACTAAAATTGTTGTTCTAATGATATTAATTACAAAATGATTGGGATACCATTTAATTCACATAGGGATACTATTTTCCTAGGATTTGACATTCTATCTCTATTTTTTTAATTCTCGTCTTCAAATTGTCTCTTCACCTCAAATCAATACTTCAATCCTCCAAATGAAGAAAAGTTCATAGTTCTTCTCCATTGTCACCTTTGTCGTTGAAGCTAAAATTTCAACTACCACATTATCACAACTCAAAGCGATAAAATTAGATCCTAGAGCAAAGATGATTTAATTCTACAATCCGAACTTTCTCTCCATCCCTTGATGGCCAATGCAGTCTCTGATTTGAATTAGGTAACTTCCAATCCGGCCTTTCACTCTGTCTCCAATTTAACTAGGGAGATATGTGACATCTTTTAATAACTACATAGTATAGTAGAAAAAATACCAATGTTGGTCCACTATAGTTGCACAGTAGTGTCGAGGAAGTAGTCGTTCACAACAACGCGCTTCTCCTCACCTAACCATCTTCTCCTCACCTTCCAGCCATAGCAACAATGGCTACTTACAGTATCCACACGCACAAAGATGGAACGACATAGACATTTCAGTACACAATCATCACACTACATCTAACGTAAGTATAAATGATTATAATGTTACTTATGACAAAAGAACTAAAATTCTAAATGACATTGTCATGTGTGTCACAATGTAGGAACTAGGACGGACAAAAGGGCATGTCAATGAGTATTCCGGCCCTGAAACCAATCCAATTGGATTCTTGAAATCTGAGAGCTCTACTCATGTAACACAATTGACTAAGGGCTCTTTTGTAACGAGGGAATTTTTTTTTGTTTTATGTGTTTTTTCTGTGAAATTTTTGTGTGAGTTTTGTGAAATTCTTTCGTTCCAAAGATGGCCTAAAAATTTTGTTGATGAGTGAGGGAGAGAGATCCCCACCCGAATTATATTGAAATGGATCATGTGTTCTACTATATCCCAGAATAATTTTATATCTATGTTTAGTCAAACTTATCTTTAACCAATACTTTTAAAATTTAATTAATTTTAGTGATTTAAATTATTTATATTATAAAAGTATTTTTTATGACAAATATGAAAGCACAAGTACAATGTTTTTATAGTTAACTTAGTTTATAGAAGTTATTGATCAAATTTAGATGCCCAGAACCTAAAGTAAACTTATTTTGAGACGGAGTGAGTACTAACTCAATTTCTCACTATCATTCTCACGTTGTACGGTTTAAAGTAGGTGGCATTTGGATTTATAAAAATAGAGAGTGGATTTGGGATTAGGAAATAATTGAATGGTTGGATATAAATAGATGAATGAATAAATGATTCAGATCTTTCCCATTGTTTACATATCCTTATCCCAATTAAGGTTCATTTCTTGGAACCCAAACGCCGCCGCAGAAATCTGAACGGTGAAAAAACGCGACAACACTGTCACGACATTCAAACATTCACATTTCAATTGATTGAGGTTTTGAGCCACACATCGTACTGGAACAATGATACATTAAAATAAATTCATACTACTATCCTGTTTCTCAAGTACGACGATTCCTCTGAAACGAGGGTATTTTGTATGTAAAAATAATTAAAAACTGCTGATCAGAATGTATTTATTGGACACCTTACCCTTACCACCGTCACACATTTACGTAGCACAGCGCTGCCTGCAGAAACTTCCCTAACATGTGACATCCAGGCATGAACGAGCGAGAACCGATCGTGTCAAGTCGAGATGAACGAATCCAGGCATGAAGCATAAACACGAGTAAAGGTTTTATAAGGTGGGATGTATGTGAGGTGGAAGTGAGTGTGTAAATAAATAATATGTAAACTCATAAATAAGGTTTATTTTTTTAAAAAATATATAAAATTTATTTTATTTGTTCATCTATTTATTCGACGACTCTTATGGCATAGGTGGCGAAAAAATTCGCTCATGCACGAACACTGCGGCTCGAAGGGAGTACTGTAGGATGGACGCATGGCGATCAGCTTTAAACTGACAGCAGCGGCAGTTAGCGGCTACATGATGGCGCAGGTGCCGTACGGCGGGCTGTCCTGGCAGATGACCATCGGTGAGCACAGCATGGGCGACGGGGGGTAGCTGCCACCGCAGCAGTGGTGGCACGACGGCCCTGTGGGGCACTGGGACGCCGGCGGTGCAGGTTTCAGCTCAGGCGGCGAGCTCTGGGAATACGGTGGGGGGCAGGTGCCGCACCCCCACGCCGGCTGCGGGTCCGGGTCCGGGTAAAGGTATGGTGCGACCTTGCAATGTCCTATAGACGAGTACTCCTTTCATTATTATATTAATATTTTTATCTTATTCAAAAAATTTGTTCAAATATACAAAACTTATTGTTGGGATTCAAATAACTCTAATCATAAATTAAATTGTAACAAAATATATAATATTTATTAAAAAATTTGAATAAAACGAATGATCAAAAATCGATGTTAGAAGTCAATAGCGACATCAATTTAAAAACAAAGTAAGTAAGTTTTTTTAGTCCTATAGACCAAGCTGACATTATCCAGCGTTCTATAGATAAATCCTCTTTTTATCTGCTGTGTTCAACCAAAAAATTCACTATCATGAATTGACACAAAAGAGACAACATCATTAGCGACACCATACAAAAACCGTCGCTAATAACACATCAGTGACAGCTAAGAATATACATGTCGATGAAATTAGCAGATCACTAGCCATAATCAGGGAAACTCCACCAAATGTTGCTTTTGATGATAAGTGATTATTGTATGATTCTGCGAAGCGATTATCTGAAATAAACTAAGGGCTGCGAGCTAAAAAAAAGAGCTTCTCCTGAAGTGATTGTCTTAGTTATGAATTTATCTAAGAGAATCAGATAGAAATACTTTCAACCACAAAAATCATTTCTCATTAGAGAATCACTTCTCATAGACAAGCTATGCTAAAGGGACCCTAAGTGGGGATCAAAGAGTCATGTATCATTACCATTATACGTGTAGACACTAATAAAAAAAAGGTTTACCCGACAGCTCTTTGCTCGAATTTTAGGTGGTTGACAATTGTCAACTGCCTCTATTGAGAGTGAGTGGGTCCAAGGAAGAGAACCGCCTACAGAAATGCATTATTGCAGGCAGACTTCATAAGAAACGACTTGCATAAACACGTTAATTAGTACAGGTGGTTTGTTAGAAGAACCATCTATAGAAATTGAATTCGTACCGATGGACCCTTTAAAAGAGCCGCGGGCAAAATATGATTTGCTACAGACGAAAGATTAAGAGAGTCGTCGGCAAAAATGTCGAGCAGACTCGCCTGATCCAATCCATTTGGCCCATTCGTTCTGAGGCTCGGAAGGCCGGCGGCGACGCATGGTGGTCGGCGCCGGCGAGGACGAGGGCATTTTCGTTTGAAAAAAGCATCATGGATATTTTGGTCAGTGTGACGAGTGATGGTGTGCATTTTAACATGTATTCACTCTCGACGGACGTTTCAGCGAGTGGCTTGTCGGGATCATATACTTCGGGTATCTGACGGTTCGCACTCGTAGAAGCAAGACTCCGAGTTAGAGGTCGAACGGCAGCGTTCGGGCGTGCGGCCCGACCTCTAAGGCGACGATCTACAAACGTCGCATCAAGTCATGAAACCGTCGATCTCCGAGAACTGACCCCTGGGGACTGGCCCCTAGGAGGTAGGTAGGTACGGCATAATGATGTATTTACTTCAGCGGTCAACTGCTCTGATGGGACGGGACGAGATTCACCACGGCGGTACTTCAGCAGAAGTCGCAGCACGGACAAGACCCGACGGCACTGTGGTTGACACAGCGGTGCCGGACAGGCGCTACAGTGCCCGTCGCTGCGTGCAACACAACGGGTCACGCTCGTGCTTGGACAAAGCGAATGATGACGACAACAGCGAAAAGGCCCACCTGTCGATAAAGACGACAGAATCGCGTAGGACCCACCATCTGTAACCTCGGGCCACTTTATATAAAAAAGATCCGAAGAGCATTAGAGACGGACAACAAACCAACGAGCTAAACAACGAACACCACCATAGCCAGGGTTCTCGCATCCCTTCTCGCGAGCAACCTCTCTCATTCATTTATCAAACACTTTCGACTCATTCCGAATCCTCTAACAAAGAGAAAATCCTATGTACTTCTATCATTGAAATAATCACCTCCTTGAACATAGAGTATTACACTGTTTGAGGTGGCCCAAACTAGATAAAAAATCTCTTTTAGTCTCACGCAGACTAAGCTACATCGAATACAAGACACACTACCTCTGCATTTATATTTTTATACTGTGCTGGTGATCAGAACACCGACATGACTAACTTAGCTCAGGCAAAAAAAAAAAACTCCAAGCGCGACCAGTGAGGGGCTTACGGCAAGACAGCGAAGGGAGCGGCCGCGTCGGACAAGTCACGAAACCAGGGTTGTCCTGCATCCCGCAGCAGTTCGAGCTCAAGTTCATGCTGTCGGACGGTATCTGCAGGAGGTGTGTCGCGTCTTTGCTTTCAACTTGATTTCCTCTTTTTCTGTATTTGTATTGGCTTGATTGAGTAAGAGAATTAGATTATTATTATAGGGCTTATTTGGCAGAGATCTCAGTCTGATAATAAAAAAATTTCGCTAAATGTTATTTTTTTAGAAGAAATAATTTTTGAATCTAACAAATTAGAACCTAAAAGATATGCTAAAAAGACCCATACTGTACACGCATGTGACCCTCTCCTCTTCGGATGAGGATTTATCTTCATCTTGTCTGAGATCCCTTCAATACTTGTTTCGCTTTTTTACAAGTCCTCATTATCCAGGTGCGCGTCCGCCGTAGCCGCTCGGCCAGATCTATCCACTCCAGCGGCAGAGGTCTCGGCCACGGCCAGATCTACCACGGTTGAAGACTCCGCCGTTTCCGCTTTCCGCCACGGACAGATCAACCACGGTATTTTTTTTTTCCGAAAATGATCTATGCAAGCAGGGCGGCAGAGCAGGGTAGATTTTTTTCCCAAAATGATCTATGCAAGCGGTGTAAATACCAGCGATATATTTTTTTATTTTGAAAATGATCAGTGCAGCGGATTACTTAATAGTATTGTCTGCACTAATTTTTTTTTTTGCAGATGACCATTTTAAGAGATCTATCTACCCAAAAAATATTATTATAAATAACGCGTGTACAAATACATTATTTTTATATGCTTATTAATCTGCGAAAACAGAAACCATCTGCATAAATACCTTTAAGTCTGCTTATAGAAATAGTTTTTTTTATAAGTAGTGAGACAGAGTAAAAGTGTTGTTGGAGTGATTCGGTACTATACTCACGCGTTCATATAAAAGTAGTCGATCACATAGAGCGCATTTGGATGCTGCCGCCGTATGCCGCGTCCCAGCTGCGGCCGCGCCGAAGTTGCGATGAGAAAAATGACCGCCAAACTTTAAGCGAGCTGTGGCGTGCAAATTGAACTAACGAGCTGTGGTGGGCGTTTCGGCACACTTGCGGCAGCAACTAAGCAGTGCCTCTGCACGTAGCAGCTTTGGCATGGCGAGGCGTGGCAAGCTGCGGTGGCAACCAAACACATCCGTAACTCTTGTCCTACTCCTCTAGCCTTAGTCTTCTCGCAACAGGGGCGTCCTTGGGCCCGTACGGGCTGTGCGACGGCACAGGGCTCTCAAAATTATAAGGTCTCTAAATTTATTAAATATTGTAAGTATATATTGTATTTTTAAACTTTTTTTTAGGTAACAAATCAGCCACAATCGTGGGTGTCGATCCCAATTCTCTCCGGCTCTGTTACGAAGGCACGAGCAGCTTCGTTTATCGTTGCCTGCAGCCGCCTGCCTTGCCCCTGGAGTCCCGTCAGGTCTGTTGCCTTCGGAGAAAAAAAAAACCAAGCGGCTGATTAGTGATTTGCTCTGTTCATCACCTCCTTGCCCTTGTAGCTGCCCCTGGACTCGAAGGCGCTGCGTCATGACTCATCGTCATCATTTCCTGGACTGAAGACTCGCGTCGCCGTCGCGTGACCAGGACCCGCTTTGACGCCGGTAAAATAATCAGGACTCGCTCTATGTTTAATTAATCTTGTGTATAAGTAACCAGGGGCCCAAATTGATCTAGTTTTTTTTTTCAACTTATAAGGCATGTCTTCCTCAAATCAAGTTAGAAAATATGAATCAGAAAATCAGAAGCGTAAGAAAAAACAAAGAATTGAAGAATTAACTCAATCTCAGAAAGGAGCGATGGAGAGGTTTATTACTAGAGAACCACAATATTCTTCTCCCAATGATGAGATGCTTGCACAGTATACAGAAATTGATAATGATCCTATTCCTAATGATGGTGCGCCAGAGGTAGAAAATATTGATGTGCAAACTCCTGATAATGTCAGTGTTAACTTAGATAGTACTCATGCTGCAAATGTTTCTTTCAAGCCTGACATATTTGATCCAAGGTATTGGGATTCCCTAGATCGTGAACAGGTTGACATCTTAGCAGAAAAGGATCCTAAAAGAGGCTTATCAATTCAGAAAGGTTCAAAAGATAAATATTCTAGAAGGTTTTCTGCAGTATTCTATACTAGAATTCTATCAAATGAAGTCTGTGATAGAGATTGGTTAGTGTATTCCAAAGAACTTGACAGAGTATTTTGCTTCAGTTGTAAATTATTCACAAAAGGGCATCTGAAAAGTAATTTGGCTAATAATGGGTTTAATGATTGGGCACATCTTAGTGAAAGACTAAGAGAGCATGAAACAAGTGCAGATCATGTCTTGACCATGACCACATGGTATGATTTGCGCAATAGATTTCAAAAAGATCAGACCATTGATAAAGTGGCTCAACGACAACTTGAGAAAGAAAAGGAACATTGGAAAAAAGTTCTGTTCAGAGTAGTGGCAATTGTAAAATTTCTTGCCAAGCATAACTTAGCATTCCGTGGTCATAATGGCAAATTATATGAAGAGAGCAATGGGAATTTCTTGGCTTGATAGAAATGTTGGCTGAATTTGATCCAGTTATTCAAGAGCATGTCTGTCGTATTACATGTGATGAAACACATGTACATTATCTTGAAACAAGGATTCAAAATGAGTTGATACATAATCTTAGTTCTGCGATTAAGTCTGAAATTATTAAAAAGATAAGGCAAACAAAATATTTCTCTGTCATACTTGATTGTACTCCTCATGCAAGCCACCAAGAACAAATGACTTTAATTATAAGGTATGTGGATTCCTCTTCATGTTCAGTTCGTGTCGAAGAATCATTTATAGGATTTTTGGAGGTAAATGATACAACTGGTCAAGGAATTTTTGATGTGCTAGAAGAAGAACTTAAGAATCTTGGTCTTAATATAGATAATGTCAGAGGACAAGGCTATGATAATGGGTCAAATATGAAAGGAAAACATCAAGGTGTACAAAAGAAACCTTTGGATATAAATCCGAGAGCTTTCTATTCTGCTTGTGGTTGTCATAGCCTTAATTTAACTCTTTGTGATATGGCTAAGACTTGTGGTAAAGCCAAAGATTTTTTTTGGAATTATCCAACGCATCTACAAATGTTTTGCTAATTCTACTAAGAAATGGCAGATTTTGAAAGATAACATAACTAGAGTCACTCTGAAGTCAGTGTCAGCTACTCGTTGGGAAAGTTGTATTGATAGTGTTAAAGCTATTAGGTTTCAGTGTGGAGATATTCGAGAGGCTCTACTTCAAGTATCTGATATTGATAACGATCCATCAACAAGCAATGAGGCTAAATCCTTAGCAAATAATGAACTTGGAGAGTATGAATTTTTAGTGGCAATAATCATTCGGTATGACGTTTTATATGCTGTTAATTTTGTAAGCAAAGAATTGCAATCAGAGGATATGCTTATTGATGTTGCTATTGAGAAAGTGCAGGGGTTGATTTCTTTCTTCAATCAGTACAGAGAAACAGGTTTCTTAAATGCGTTGGAGACAGCTAAAGAAACCGCACTTGACATGGATATTAGTACAACATTTCATAAAAAAAAGGCAAATTAAAAGAAAGAGATATTTTGATGAGATTCCAGATGACACAAATGCTGCTAGCACACAATCTGGGGAGGAATCATTTAGAATCAACTATTTCATACCTATTGTTGATTAAGCTATTTTCTCTCTTACAAGGAGATTTGAGCAGTATCAAGGTTACCAGAAAATATTTGGTTTCTTATTTACTTCTGATGCATTGCGCTCATTGGATAATACGACCTTGAAATCTTGTTGTCATCATCTTGAGGCTGCACTTAAACGAGATGGACAATCTGATATTGATGCTGATGACTTTTATGTGGAGCTGATTTTTCTCCAAGATTTTGTTCCTCAAGAAAATAAAGGCCCAGTTGAAATACTTAACTTTTTGAAGCGACATGAGTGTTTTTCGAATGTGCCTTGGCAGTAATAACACTTGAGAGTGACATGCTGGAGAAGATTGATTATGAAAATATCATTGAAGATTTCATTTCAAAAAATGCTTAAAAAATAGAGCGTTTCAAATAATAGTAAAATAATATATATATTCTTTAATGTACATAACTATATATGTTACTATTTTTATTTAGAATTTAGTACTATATTTTTAGGCCCCCTTTTGTTGTTTTGCACAGGGCCTCCCAATTCTACGGGACGCCCCTGCTGGCAATTCGCCCGAAGCACCACAAAACAATGCCTCCTTATGATATCTACACGTGCAGTGGTGGAACGCTAGCACCATACGATTTTTTTTCACCAGTTAGTAGGAGTATCTATCAAGAGCGTGTTGCTATCAAAGGGTTCATGAGGACACAGGATGATCGAAACGTCAATGTAGTTCTTGGCTAAGCAGTATTGGTATTGATAGCATCTAGCTAAAACAAAATGAAAACGATCGGATGTCCAGAAGCCAGCTGGCAGCTATACCAAACACTAAGGCTCTATTTGGAATAGAGGAATTTTTTTCATTACTGCATTTTTTCTTGTGAAATTAACCTTATTCGTGTGAAATTCATGTGAGATCCTTACGAAATTTTTACGTTCCAAATGGAGCCTAAATACTTTCCTGTTTAAATTTCTTTCATTTGCGATGAAGATATGCATGATCAACACTTACATGTGTGCAACTGTGCATCAACAATTCTTGTTACTATTTTGTGTGGCAATTGTATTCGTTCATACATAAATGTGTCGTGATTGATTAGGTAGTCCACAGAGAAAACCTGTTTTGTAAGATGAATACTTTTTAGTGGGATAATACTCAATTACATCCTAATCTATCATCAGAAACTCAATTTTATTCCTCAACTATCAAAAGGTCCAATATAATCTCTGAACTCTAGTTAAAGGATAAGTTTCATCTCTGATCTAACGTGATTCACGTTGTGCATTCCATATATTCCCTAGGCTCCTGCAGCATTTGTAACAGAGGAATTTTCCAGACTACAATACGAGTAAAACCTCCAGCTATGGTCGTTTTGTGTCAAAAGATTGGCTCAAACAAATTGTAAGAGCAAAAATTGTTTTCCTCTATACTTGAGGAAATAATTAAGAAACCTAAAGCGAAAAATCCTTTGGACTGTCCAATATGAATGTCCCTTCATTATACATCTTCATATCTATATCCAAACCCATATATGCTATGGAAATGCAACTACCTTTTCCCGTGTATTCAAAGACAAAATTACCTGTTTCAACGTTTTAAGCTTTTGTATGGATTCATTACCGTGGAAAAAAAAATGGGAAAAAAGAGTCTGCACATGCACGCTGAATCGCGGAACGGAGCTTCACCGCTTTGCTTCGGCGGCCAGGAGTGCAGTAAGCGTTGTCCAGCCGCGCCGCTGGGCTTGCTCGCCGCCACCGACCTCGCGTCGCCGCCGCCAAATCCGAGTGCCCGCTTACCGCCGCCATCAGATCCGTGGTTGACGTCGTCGCTGCCGGATGTGGCCGATGCTGCGTGGTGGTGGTGGCGGCGGCTGTGCATTTGGCAGTTGGGTAGGGGGATCCATATTGTCTGCACTAGTTCAACTAATGTAGGCAACTGTAGCTATTGCTACAGTAATTCGTGAGCATATGAACAGTTTCCTCCCGTAGCAATGTAGTAAAATAATGTTCATGTAGCTACTATTTATCATCGATTACTGTTTATCTATACTGTATCGTATAATACAATTCATCGGGTTTTGATTTAACGGTCCAAAGCCAATCCAAATTCAAAATACTGTTTATCCTCTGCATTAAGACTTGGTCCCTGCCTAGAGACATGAGAGAGGTGTGGTGGAGTGGTCAGTGCTCTAGTTGAGCTGTGCTGGCCTATAAATGAGAAAGCTATGGGTCAAATAGACCACTAAATGACAATCATTCCATCTTTTCTTTTCTTTTCTTTTCTCATTTCTATTTTTAAGAATTATTATTATTACATTGATAATTATAAAATGCTTAATCATACTTAAGCGGCGCCTAAGCACTTACTCTCAAGATGGAGGCTTACCGCTTGCTTAGCGCTTAACGCTTTTTTTTCTCATAGATTCATTATATCAGACATAGCATTTAATCTTCTATGTCTCTTGGTCTTTTTTTTTAAAAAAATCTTTTATGTCCGTTTATGAAGATTTTCCTTTCAACGCGCTTAAATAAAATGGAAGATGGTTTTTCCTTGCAATGGCTTACTAAGGCTCTTGGAACGCATCAATTCCACGGGAATATCACATAAATTTCATAGAAATCGGTTCAATTTCATACTTAAAAAAAAAGACACCGGAATGGGAAAAGTTCCCGCATTACATATGGTAAATTATTCTCAGATATATATACTTTCTAAGTTGTTATCACCGTTGACTTTATCATCATCTTTGACCGTTTATCTTATTAAAAAAATTTTAAATGTGTAAATTATAAGCCATAGTTTAAACACTTTAAAAGATAAAGCAAATCATAACAAAAATTATGATACTTATCATAGTTTTTAAATAAGATAAATAGTTAACATTAAAAGTTAATAGCGGCAACAATTTAAAAACAAGAGAGCAGGGTATTGGTCATTTATAAATCCACACTTGAACATTTGACATGTGTTCGGGACCATTTTAATACTAAATCATCGACACAATTTTTTTCGCACTTGTTAGTATCTACTAGTATGAGCTTGTTGCTTCGAAGAGTACATGAGGAAACAGGATGATCGATCGAAACATCATTGCAGTTGGTGGCTAGTCAATATAGATCGCATAGACCTAGCCATAACAAAATGAAAATGATCGGATCGATAATCAGAAGCCAGCTGTCCAGACGCACACCCATGTTTTGGCTTTTTATAATTGCGATGGACATCAGCACTTACATGTGTGCACCAATAATTCTATATTTTATGTGGCAATTGCATTCGTTGATACATACATATGTGGTGGTGGATTAGGTGGTCCACAAAGCAAACCATGTTTGTATGCTGAAACTGTTTTAGTTCCATGAGAATAATTGAAGTGATTCATGTTAAACTTGGGCGTTCCATATAGTCACTGGGCTCTTGAAGCATTTGTAACTGAGGAATTTTTCCAGACTACAATAAACGTAGTACCCCCAGCGATGGTCGTTTTGTGTCAAAGGATTGGCTCAAACAAATTTTAAAAGGAAAACACGTTTTACAGTATATTTGAGGAAACAAATAAGAAATCTGAAGTGAAAAATCCAGGGGAGTCTGTCCACTATGAATGTTTCTTCATTATACTCCTCGTATCTACCCTAACCCATATATGTTATGGAAATGCCATTACCTGTTCCTGTGTAGTCAAACACAACATTACCTGTTTCAACGTTTTGAGATCTTGTATCGATTCATTATATCAGACTTTTTTTTTTTTTTGGAATGCGGATCCTAGCCGCTACCTTCTCTGGAGGCCTCCAGATGCGGTACGGGGGTTCGAACCCCGTTGGCTGCGTGCTCCCTTGCATGTTTTGCCAGCAGGCCACAAGCCCCTTCGCATTCATTATATCAGACTAACTACTCCGTTCCTAAAATACTATCATTTCGACTGTCAAACTGAACTAAAATCGAACTAGCCAGCTCTATCCGAACGACATGAATATTAAAACGTAGGGAGTACCTTTTAACTTTCTATGCCTCTTGGTGTTTCAAAAGAAAAAGAATCTTTGACATCCCTTTATGAAGACTTACTATCCATAGCTACCATTTTTTCCAACGTGCTTAGAGAAATGGAAGATGTTTTTCCTAGCAATTAATGGATTGCTGAATGGTATTATTTATTCCTTGAATATAAAATATTGCAGTAATACTGATTGGACATAAATTACTCCTGCTTCTCACTGACCTTGACCTGTGATTTGTCATGCCTTCGGCAATCAAACCACCCAAAACATTGCATTTAGACTAGAAATCTGCATAGGTTCGCTACAGCAACGGTTATAATTAAAGAGTCGTAGACGTGTTTCCTCGCGGTAAGCAAATTAAGGCTTGCTCAAACTTCGTATACATAAAGTGGCAGAAAACAAAGACGATATAAATAATTACACGTACAAAAAAGTTGAAGAATACAAAACAGTCCGGACGACACAATATTACAATGCACGACTCCGGGAGAACAGTTTCGCGACACAGACACGTAGTACACAGAACGATGTAGGATTATTCTAGTTTCCCAGGCCCATCAGCAGAGACAAGCACTAATAAAGTAGTACTTAATAACAGAAGCAGCAGCAACAGCGACAGATTGAAGAGGATGTGTCCATGGATCACATGGTGGAGCACGACGATGTTTCCTCAGTAATGAGCGGATATGCGCCCCACGGCGGCGGCGCCCGGACCACCGTTGGCTGCGGCGTCCAGACGGCAGGAGGCTTGCCGCCGCAGCTGCAGCTGCCCTGACTCGAACAGCCGCACGGCAGCGGCAGTGGTGGCGGGGTGCAGCTGTGGCAGTGCTGCTGAGGCGGGCACTGCCACGGCCAGCTCGGGCACGCTGTCGGGTACGGCGTCGGGTACGGGTATGGCACCAGCTTGTACTCTGGTTTGATCTGGGGCTTAGAATTCTCCTCAGACTTATTCTTGGGCTTCTTCTCAGCCTCAGGCTTGCAGCAGTCGCACGGTTTAGGCTTGCAGCAGTCGCAGGGTTTAGGCTTGCAGCAGTCGCAGAGTTTAGGATTGAGCTTCTCGTCCTCCTGTGGTTTAGGCTTGCAATCCTTGATGCACTTGCCAGCCTTGCACCGGATCTTTCTGCAGAGCTTCTCGGCGTCGAACTTGCCGTGCACCACCACCGTGTTCTTCTTGTTCTCGTACTCCACCTTCTCGATGCAGTACTCATCTGTGAAATGCAGCATGCATCACAAAATTTGATCAACTACTAACTACTTTGCAATCTCAGCTATGGTTTCTTTCCCAGTTTCTCTGTAGCGTGATTATCTTACACATGCTCACACTCTTCTTATAGATAGTGTTCACATAATTAATTACCATGTAAGAGCACAAGAATTTTAGATCCGGATCAGTTTTGTGTTACCAGCTACTCCCTCTGTCCTATTTGAACTCTATTTCTAAAATTGGCTGGCTGTGTTTCTTTCTTGTCTTTGACAAATGATTTCTATAAATTTGATCAATTTAATAATATATAAATTATATATATGAAAATACTTTTCATGATGAATCTAGAAATATAAATCTTATATTATTTAAGTTAATTAAATTTATAAAATTATTAGTCAAAGATAAGAAAGAAATACAACCAACCAATTCTAAAAATAAAGTTCAAATGGGATGGAGGGAATATTAAAGTTAGAGCATGATGTGATTCCTTTTTAAGGAAAAATATGTTGCACTGACTACCCCACAGAAGATCCGTTTCTTAAGAAGAGAGAACACGGCTGTGCAGACTAATCTTTCCAAGTTTCCATTAGAATGGTTCATATCATGTCTATTGTATCATGGATTTCGAGTCAGTTTTAAGATTGCAGCCAACGGCTGCCAATCCAAACTTTGGTTGTTGACCATGCAGGAAGTGTGCGCTTGGATTGCAGCCGTGATTTGGCAAGCCAACAGACCTGTGTACCGAGCCAGTTCATTTTTATTACCAACGCTTGCCAAATCGTCGTTGACAGAAATGATCGCCAAAAGTTAGCTTACCCTTTATCTGGCAGGGTGTGCATAGGCGAAAACCAAACAGCCCCTTTATACGCAACCCCTAATATCATTGATCAAGTGCATAGTTGGATTACTCAAGGACACTGAACTTACCTGTGCAACAGTTCAGCACCTTCTCGATCTTGGCTCTGCATTTGCAGCATTCCAGGTCTGTTGTGATTACCAATACTGTCATCTGTAGGCATGCAAACATGAGAAACAAACAAAATCAACGCAGGAAGTTTCTACTGAAAACAAAAAACATGCTATGATAACACATGTGACATGAAAAAATCTCTTTCGATCAGTCATGCTTACTTTTCTCTGAATGTCGTGGCAAGGAACTAGTCAGTCATAAAATTTAGCTATATAGACCAACGTTGGTGGTTGGTCAGTACAAGGATCAGTACGAAAGAGCGCAGCTACGATTAAATATAAGGACTCCCTCCATTTTTAGACAACAGCTCTTCGGAATTAAGCTTACCTTCAATCCTGAAAAATGTTGCGGATGGGAAAGAGAGAAATTAAGGGAGCAACGAAGAAGAACAGAGTTCAAGCACAAGCAGGGAGAGGGGAACCCCAAGTGTTCTTATATACTTCCTACGTTCCAAATTATTATTCTGGACCTTTCAAAATTTTTCAAACTATAAATTATTCTTATTTTTTGAGATATTTTTTCTATTCTATACATCTCCACTCTATCTCTCTCTTTCTCGATTTTAGAACATTTCACCTTTTTTGCTTTTTTTTAATTTCCGTACCCGGTCCTAAAACAACTTATAAAACAGGACAGAAGAAGTATATGCGTGGATATGCTGGTGCTTGCCAAAAAGACTTATAAACAAGCTGACTGCATGCAAGATAGTCTGTTTGATAGATTGCATGTAGAGATGCAGACAGAGAAGAGATAGTGTTTAGTTAACCGTAGGAGCATCTAAGTATATTAAATTAAAAAATAAAAACAATAAGTTAATAATGATATTTTAGTTTAAATATTATATTAAAATGTTAATCTAAATTAAATTATTTAAATATTTTTAAATATATACTAATTACTAATTAATTATATGTTAAAATTGTATGCAGGCCCTGCACTCCGTTCTGCACGACAGAAGCCAAGCTGTGGTGGTTATCCAGGCAACCGATCAGACAATCGATGCATGCGGGCAGCCTGCCGGCCTGCATGCAGCCTACCAAACGCCCCCTGCAGAGTTTAACGAAATTTCCAGGAAGAGGCGCAAAGCGACGAACGCTGTAGAGGAACAGTTTGGTCCTTGTCAGTTGCTCTCGTTTTCTTGCTGTAGAGGAACAGTTTGGTCCTTGTCAGTTGCTCTCGTTTTCTTGCTGTAGAGGAACAGTTTCAGTACTTCATCTTGACATTTATGGAACGGTTTGTTTCGGAGAGAATTGTGTCAAGGTTCAATTGGCTACTAGCAAATACTTCACCAGGAAATGGCCAATATAGCTGTCGCATTGGAATCATTTGATTGTTTAGTAGCATGAAAAAAAAAATGTTTACAGGATAAGCAAGCGGCAACCATATAGCACCTGTCTCAAGTTTTTTCTGGATGAGTTTTGCGTTGAATAATCTATCTGCGATTTGGGAACATGACAATTTCAGCATTATTTGCTTGATGAGATATACAGGTGATATGGCAGAAGGTTCTACATATTTGCATACCAACGAGCTAACAAGTGGCCCCTCTGGTATCAAAAAGGAAGTCATTTTGTACAACAACACAGTCTTCAAAACATAATCTAACTCTTATTTTCTATAAAAATATTTATTAAAAAGTGGCATATGTATACTTGTATGACAGTATTTTTCAAGACAAATCTAATCATATAATTTTCACATGTCTAACTTAACAAATTTAAAATTATTTGTAGTTTATATTCCCAGTGTTTGACTAAAATCCTGCTCAAAATGACTTTCTTTTTACACCGGAGAGAGTAATACATATTGTTGCATTATCATGGCTCTTTTCTCTATAATACTAAGTTACTAACTTCGAGGTTTTATGGTGAGTGCTATCATAATCCCTTTGCATACTTTCATGTAGGTTCCCTGCAACAGCGACGATGATGGACAAACATAGACATTGTATTTTGGGTTAACTTTTGTAATGATAACATTAGGTAATTCTTTTCTCTAGTTAATATAGTAATTTCTTGTTGGGGAACATGTATGGTATGCTACATAAAACAATTTTATCTACAATAGTCAACCAGGAAACCATGTAAGGTCATGAATCGTTACCACTAGAGGTGTAGGTGGAGCAGATGTTTTTTTGAGCGACATGGTCCATACTAGTCACGCATCATCATATATATAAAATAGTCGATCATAGCAACCCTTCATGCTCGTCTATCCGTCATTTCCTTGTCGTCCAGCTGAAGAACACCATAACAACGTCGCTCTTTACGGTATCCACATGTACTGGGTTGAAACGTTGTGCTTCGGTGTGCTAGCACCAGCGAACACAGCTAGGATATTGTGAAAGGGGAAGTGGTGGTGGAGGCTAGGGTTTTAGACTGGCGTATTAATTAATCCCTTTGGCAATGGCTTTGCTTACATAGAACTCACTAATAGGTTACATGTTGTTGTCTCATTAGTACTCTAATCCCTACGGATCAATATTTGCATGGCCCACACATATAGATCCAATTCGTATTGTTTTGGGCACAAATCCAGCATTTCTGGCCCATAACAGGTGACTTCTTTCTTGTTAATAAGTTATTATTGATATAATAGACAATATGCATGTAGGCATTTGAGACAATACTCAATTTCATTCTAAAAACTCAATTTCATCCCTCAATTTTTAAAAGGTCCATTTTCATCCTTACTCTGACATGGCTGCACACGTGGCATGCCACATCAGCACATGCAATGCCACGTCACTTTCAATATTAGATTTTGGATTTCAAATTGAATTTTAATAAAAAATCAACATTTTTTACATATCATTTGGAAATAATTTGAATATATTTTATATTTTTGGCATTTTTTTGTAACACTTCATATTTTTAAAAAAATAATATTAACATAATCCAAATGTAGGGAATCTGAATGCTGAGACAACGCGACAACACCTTCATCACATTCTAAGTCCATTCACATTACTTACGATTTATTGTAGCCGATGTCTTGGGCCTTACATCTTACTGGAACAGCGAGTGAAGTAAATTCATTTCCTTTTCTTAAGTACAATGATCCTTCTGAAACCAAGGTATTCTATCGTATTATACTGCAATATTCCTGTATAAAAAATAAAACTGCAAAGTCCGTCCCATTGAACTCACTGAACATACTTATTGGACACCTGACCCTTACCACCGTCACGCATTTGCGCCCGGCTGCCTGCAGAAACTTCCCTGACATCCAGGCATGAACACTGCGGTTGGAGTAGGATGGACACATGGCGATCGATCAGGTTTCAGCGGTTCGCGGCTACATGATGGCGCAGATGCCGTACGGCGGGCTGTCCTGGCAGATGACCATCGGTGAGCATGGCATGGGCGACGGGGGGTAGCTGCCACCGCAGCAGTGGTGGCACGATGGCCCTGTCGGGCACTGGGACGCCGGCGGTGCAGGTTTCGGCTCAGGCGGCGGGCTCTGGCAATACGGTGGGGGGCAGGCGCCGTACCCCCACGCGGGCTGCGGGTACGGGCACGGGTAAGGGTACGGCGTGCCCTTGCATGGCTCCGGCTTGGGTAATTTGGGCGGCGGCGGCGGCGGGCACTGGCAGTAGGGCGGGGGGGCAGCTGCACGGCAGGCACGGGTACGGGAAAGGTATGAACTCCTTGACTGGCTCCGGCTTGGGCTTTGGCTTCTCGACCTCGATCTTCTTGATGCACCTGCCCGCCTTGCTGCACAGCTTGCAGGAGAGCTTGTCGGCGTCGAAGGGCCCAGACACGAGCACCTTGTCCTTGTCAAACACGATCTTTTCGATCTCGAACTCCCTGCGCTCTGCGTTGCGTGCATGCGTAGATAGGATGATCAGAGGGAGGTCGATGATACATGGAGCTGGTCTCGAGCGGAGACCACGCGATGAACTGTGTGCGTAGGGTAGCTACGAGGATAAGAACCGTGCGCATGCGTACCTTGGATGCAGCAGAGGACCTTCTTGATCTTGCTGCGGCAGCGGCAGCAGTCCGGGTCCGCCGTGATGATCAGCGTCGGCATCGCTATTAGCTGTATGAAAAAGAAGACGATGCAAAAGCATGGGCATGAATCAACCAACTCACGTACGTGCTACTATCACAGAGCAAGCAGCAGGGGATTCTCTCTCACCTTCGCAAGCTAATCAAGGCAGTCCTCGAGAAGTGCAGGCGTGCCCTACAAGCAGCTGATCGATCAGTGAGGCCGCATGCTCTTATATAACATGTCGCTGACACTGAAAGTCTCTAATGCCACTAACTCCAGTTATCCGTAGCAACAGGGATTAGCATCGATTCGCTGTAGCATCAACATCCCTGTAGTACAAGGAAACGAATAATAAGGTGGCGGAAAAATCTCTTCGATCAGCTGCTAATACACATTACTCCTCCGTTCTAAACTTGTCGTCGCTGGTTACAACAATTTTGGAATGGATGGAGTAATCAGAGACGAGTTATAGACGTTCGGCAGCAGTAGCATCAGCATTTCGGCGCGGCGA
>BCLH01001418.1:4334-65035 GCA_001602315.1 Zoysia pacifica | reverse complement strand
CTGTAGCATCAACATCCCTGTAGTACAAGGAAACGAATAATAAGGTGGCGGAAAAATCTCTTCGATCAGCTGCTAATACACATTACTCCTCCGTTCTAAACTTGTCGTCGCTGGTTACAACAATTTTGGAATGGATGGAGTAATCAGAGACGAGTTATAGACGTTCGGCAGCAGTAGCATCAGCATTTCGGCGCGGCGATCACGTCGATCGGAGCGGTTCGGAGTCTTTGGACCACCACCTCCTTCAATGCCGTCCGAGGAAAACAAGGTGGCGCGACCCCGTACGTACGCGGCCGCTACGTACTCTACGTGCTCGATCGACCGGCCGGCCGCTACGCCATTGACGCGAGGTCAAGGCGCCGTCGACTCGCGCGGTGCCCTGCCGGCGGAAGGTCTGCTTCGGAAGCGAAGTCTTCCAATGTGTTCTTGGTTGGGGGCGAGGACGAGGAACAGGAGCGAATGAGAGGGCCCTGGTGTGCGAGTTAGTCATGGTACTGCGGACCGCTAGAGTACTTACTCCTTGGCCGTGTGTCGCAGGTTGGTGGATCGATCGCTCTTGCTTGGTGATCATATGCATTTTTAATGGCCGCCTTCCATGACGCTGATGGTGTAAACGGCTTCACGTCCGGCCTCTTATGTTTACATCCTAAAGAGCATAAATTTCAATGTAAATCCAAGTTGTAGAATTGTAGATGCTAGCTAGAACCATATGATTGTTTCTTTCAATCAGCTTATAGTTCAAAACAGTCAACTTTCTACTTATCTACTCCTATTACTACTCTCTTTATCTCAAATTATAAATCATTATATGCTACTTAAGTTCTTTCAAATTATAAGTCATTCTTATTTTTCGAGACACATTTTTTTTCAATACATCTTTATTTCTTTTCGATTTCAAAACATTTCATTTTTTTTATTTTTTAAATTTTTATGTCTAACCTTCAAACAACTTATAAATGGAAAGGGAGAAAGTATCTATCTCCTACCCTACTACTGCTATAAAAGATCGATCTGGTAGCGTTCGCCTTTCTGCCAACTGCAAGTGTCGACCGTCGGATCTAGATTCAACGTCCGTCACGCATCCACTGTCTCGAAAGTTCGGCGCCGACAGCTAGGGCCCACCACATCCCCGCTCGTCCCGTCGTCTGTCGCGGAACCTGGCGCTTCCCCGGCGTCCTCCGTCCCCGAACCCGAGCCACCGCCTAGAGGAGCTCCGCCGGTCTCCGTCCTCGTCAGCGGTGGATGATCTGTTGCTCGATTACTATGGAACTGGTGAAAACGAGCTCAAAGCTAAGGCTGGGAATTCTAAGCATGGCCGAAGAGGATGTAATTCAGATGATTTAGACGAGCTGTTTAAAGAAAACTCTGAGAAGGAGATTAAAATTTGCAAAATTGTTGAGTGTATCGAGAATGAGGTAATTGTATTGCCTGACGACACCCTCTACCACCCATTTCTTCTTATTTTTTATGCTTCAATATTCCTTCTCGCTTTTGCAGGCAAAAAAGTTGGATGCTAGAGAAGATGTACTCCTATGAAGGTCAAAAAATCTTTGGTTGTCAGGTCAAATGACCGTGCCTTTTGTTCTCGATCTCTATTCTCATCAGTGTTAGATGGATGAAGAGAAGGTACCAGGTTCAGAAAATCTAGACATCCCTTCACAAAGGAAGACAGAGCACCAACCCAAAAAATGCACTAGCTGAAAAAAAGAGCATTCTTTCTCTTTTTTTTCAAAAATAAAATAGCAGGAGCTCTGCCATCCAGTAGAGAAGGAAGCAAAAGTTTCTACGATTTATTTCCTTCCGAATGTTCCAATATGTGTAGATGAAAATTCAATTTACCTGTGTTCAATCGGGCTTGGAGATTCTTGCCATTGTTTCCTCTCACCAGTTTCTGATTGATCCATAGATCTGTTGTAACATCTATCTGAATTCTAGCCCCTGCAACCAGTTAGCAACATGGTCCCAAGCCTCTTTTGAATATACACGTTGAAAGCAAAGATGAATGTTAGATTCTGGAGCTTGATCACAAAGGATGCATGCCTTGCTATGTGGCCCTTTTTTTTGCTGCAAAGGTTGTCTAAGGTGTTTAACTTTTTGTTAAATGAGCAGCCAGGCAAAAAAAATTGCATTTATGTTATACAGGACTACTTTCGTCTCTAAATTTTTGTCACTTTTGACTTTTAAATTTTATGTTTGACTCTCCGTTTTATTCAAAAAAAATTTGTAAAAATATCACTTACTTTATTGTGATTAGCTTTATCATAAGAGGTACTTTAAATATGATTAATTTATTTTTATATTTGCAAAAATATTTTGAATAAGACGAATAGTCAAACAAACTCAAAAGTATCAAGAATTTAAGGATAGAGGTAGTATATTTGCTGTCCATACAAGGCTGGCTTTGAAGGGGTATAAAGAGCCTTATAACTGAAGTTACTGAACCAAATGTGCTGTTTTTGCACGGTAGTTCCCATCTGGAGTCCACCTCCAAGAAATGGTGCCTGGTACAGCTGGCTGCAATTCCATTTCTTGTAATTTTGACCACAAATTAATAAATTCAACCAAGTGTGCTTTATATTGAGATGTTTCTTCCCACACTACGAATCCAATTGCCATCTTCAGCCTATAAGTTACTGATCGATTCCTGGTTGCTATGGAAAAGAGATTTGGGGTGATTCTTTTGGTTCTTGGCCCTGCAGCAATTTAGAGTCCTAGGATTTTACTTTTACGATGGTGGAAGCTGCAAACAAAAGTTGATCGATGTCATCACGAGATAGTATGACACCGGTAAAGTGAGCACTCTTTCAAGACTGAGTCTGTGATAATGGTCTGTCTATCATCTTGCAATTCAAGTTGCCCCATTCTAAATGAAAACGTTACAAATAATTTCATTGATATTGTAAAACTGATTGTTTGGGAGTCTAAAGAAAATATTATGGATATTTTTATTGATGTTGTAATGAATTTTTGGTCGTCGCATCGGACTAGTAGGTTTATAAGTTATCATGCATGCAGATCAAGCATAATTGAGTACTACTACTACAGTGACCAATGCTTATCGAAAACGAGGCCTCTAATGGTGGGGCTCGATCTCTCGAAGAATTTCACGGAGTTCGGCTATGGTGGAGTTCAACGGTGGTGCTGGAGTACTTTGCGCGAATGATGGCGGACAGAGTTCAGCCAGACAGGGTCACTTTGTCAGAGGTTGTTGATCTGTGATCGAGTCCTGGTAATCCTATACTCCCTCCGTCTCGTTCATTTTTAATTGTTGTTACCGTTAATTTTAAATTTCAACTTTTATCATTCATTTTATTAAAAAATTTAATAAATATCATATATTTTGTTATAATTTGATTTATTATTGAAGCTATTTGAATTACAACTTAAATTTTTAAAAGTCACCAGGGAGGTTCCTTCCAAATTGCTTTCTTTGTTCCAACGTGGGTGCATTAGATTCTAGACCTTTTATCCATGTCTCACGAAAGAAATCATGAAGCATTTAAAACTCGAAATGCTGCAAAGCAGGAATTGTCAGTTGGACACATGTAGTTTGCTCCCCATCATCACGCAAGACTCCAGATTCTATGTAAGAACATCGCAGCAATGCATCCAGCCCTGCTCCAGACACCGTCAAACTTCACAAGCTTTCTCAGACTCCCAGTTCTTTCCCTCTACACTATTCATATGCAGAGTTCACAGCATTATAAGGACCAGAGATCAAGAGAAGACTATCAAATTTGTAACAACCCTTTTTTATTATGTCTGAATCAAGTACACCAAGCTTTCTTGTATGGAATGGCTACACAGATGCTATCCGAGGAGAAATGTAAATATGTCCCTCAATGAGATGACTCCTTCCACATATCCGGTACTTGGTTCAATAATCACAAGCCGCCGCACCCCTGATGATAATACACGGAGCGTCAGAGACTCAAGGATTTAAATCAGTCTGTCAAATTCATGTTAAAAGAAAGAGTACTAGTTCCCTTTAAAACTTAAATAGTACAAACTTGCTCCTGATGCGAACGACACACATGCATCACCCAAATTAGTACCTGGTATAGACAATTCCTCCAAGACTTCAAGCAATGTGCTCCTCTGCGAACAAGTATGGCCCTGTCTCCGGCCATTCACCTGGTATTCCAAATCTAAAGCCTAAAAAACATAGTAAAAGACAACAATGACAACATACCCTCAAAGTGATCAATTCTGGTTTATGTAAAAGCAATGCATGATTAAAATTCCACTTATTGACTCGTCTTCCTAAGATATATGGACACTAAGACCTTTCACAAACTTAAATAAGTTTGATTCTATTTCTTGGGCACGTCTATGCCTTCATTGCCTCAATTCAAATTTCTGCAGGTAGATTCTGTGTCGAATCAGTTGCCCTAGGGAAGCCCCAGCCAACACATACTTGCATTTACACTCCACTTTTCTTGTGCAATTCTCGAAGTAGGTAACTTATTTTTAGTGGTTAGTACATATTAACAAGCTACTAGGTGCAGATATAAATGACGACAACTTTTGGTCCTGGCCACCTATGGCATCATGTATATGATGACTTTACAACCCCTCCCCCCCCCCCCCCCCCCCCCCCCAAAAAAAAAAAAAAGAAAGAAAGCTTCTGCATGTAAAAAAGCTGAATCTAACCACTGTGCAAATTGATTTCTTCTAGTTTTGGATAATGAGGGGCATACATAGTCACATAGCCAGTTTCATGGTTTGGACACAGGCATGCTAAGAGGGCATTTTCCATTGTTCATATACATGTAAAATGGAAGCATACCTATATTCAAACAAAAAAGTGATCTTGGACATCAGATTAGATCAATTTCTGGTTTGGACTTTCCTTTCTATGTTCTGGCGAACATAACACTAATGCAAAGGTCATTGTAAGAAAAACCACTAATGCAAAGGTACTTGAACAGCGCTCATCAAATCGAAAATAGAAGTTGCAGCTTTTGAATTACAAGTGCATATAAGCATATAATGCTAAGAGAAGGCAATTGGCACAATAAAAAAACAGAAGACAAGGAGTTACATTTTGTACAGTAACTTGTTCAAGCTCAATGCGAGCATAGACGTCATTCTTTGCCAGAGCCATGATATCACTGTAGAAACAGGGTAAAGCTTAAAAATTAATACACTCCAAGTAAAGAACCAAAACAATAAATACCCACTGCCGTCGTCTCTCAACACAGTATACAAAATGTCAAGATTATATCTATTATAAGTTGAGCCCAAAATTCTGGCACATTTGATATCCAAAAGGGCCAGGGAAATAAAAGTGATCAATAACAAAGGTGAAGGATCTTATGTAATAGGATTTAGAAAACAAGCAAATATCTTAGGTTCAAAACAATAAAAAAAAACTAGAAAACAAACATTAATATCATAGATGAAAACATACCTTTAAAGAGTGTCCATACTTCAACACACAACAAAATGCACAAAAAATGTAGGAGCTTAAGAAATCATCTTCGATCCATATTTCAAGACAATAAAATGCACAAACCATGCAGGAGCTTAAGGAAATCATTCTGGATTGTAAAATCCGTTTCCACTTGAATGTTAAAGAAATTGGTATTAACACTGGTGAACTGGACAAACAGAAGTCCACCAGCTCCAAAATTTTCTTAAGTGCTCAGAAAGGCAGTATAACCAAGCAATAAGACAGTGTGCAAATGTTGTGCACCACACGAATACTAGAGAAAGGCAATGCTACGGGGAGCATCAGATTTACAAGAGCTATATCTTACTGCAGTCCTGTGAGGCTGTGAATAGACAGATGATGTACGTGTAAAAAGGGTTGAAAAGAATAAGTGTCAAAATTTTCAGGGTGGCTTGACTAGTGGTAAGAGGGTGGTATCAATTAGGATTCCAGGAACAGAGTTTTACAAAAATAATTTCCTAAAATATAGTGCCATTACACCTCAATGATGGACATCATACACATAATATATCAAATATATTGATCATGTCAAAATGTCCAGTGTAAACCCTTTATGATAATGAATCCTAATTCCTAACTGCCCAAAAAAAAGTTATTATTTTGTTCTCTAGAATATCAAGCACGGACCAAGTTCAAGATAAATGATCTCCTTTCATCATGCATATAGTCTGCGGTCCTAGTAGAACACTTCATTTGGCATAGGCCAGTTGGTTACATCGATATAGAACAGAAAAGGTACAGAAAACAGTCAAGCGTGTGCAAACCTGAGCGCATAGACATCACGGAATGACCCCTTGTCGTCAACTATGGGAATTGAGCTTACTCTATCTGGAGGAAACAAATCCACGTAATAGATCAATTTGGTAGATTATTCACATTACAAAGATGTGAAGCATTATCACAGCAACAATAAGATCAGAAGCAACACACGTAGTACAGAAATATTAGGCTTAATTCAAGAAAAAAAAACTAATCAGTTGCAGCCATATGTTATTGCATTACATTCTTAAGTTATTTATGAAGTTAACAATTTGTCCACGTTTTTTATGAATTAATAGGGAATAATATGAATACTGCATTTGAAATGTCACCATACGTTGAAGCAGCAGATCCAGGCATGAATTTAGAGGAGAATTCAGTTGCAAAGTTCTGAGTTCTCTGTTACTTGCCCTGCCCGTATGTGGAGCCCATGTACCAATAGGAATACTAACAAGCTGACTTTGAAGAAACGAAGAACCTTCAGGCTGTTCTTGTAGCTTCAAGCAAAGAACTACAAACATAATCAAGATCAACATGAGCTGGATTTGACGTACATGTGGAAATTAATAAAAGAACATGTCAGCATAATATCATACATTTCAAAATCCCCGGAAGGGTTGCAAGACTAAGTAAAGGCATCCCTGTTGAGTCTGTCAACGACTTAAAGATAGGAACTGAAGATATTTCATTTCTGATTATAGTCAGTGCCACATCCACTAAATTATCTGAATCATTAACCTGAAGAAAGAGATGTAGGACCATAAGAATAAAAAACAGGTATATAACTAAGATTTTTCTACTCCTAACATAGAATATTAAAAATACAAAATACTAGGGACTCATTTCAACCATTAGCATGGTCTATTTTATTCCTATTTCAATATATTAGTCAGTTTGTAATTCTTCTGATGCAAAATAGCACTAAGCTGAACACTCTAGCTACAGACAATTTCGAGAACTTCATACATATAATATCTTCTATTATTCCTATGGTGCTGTTCTTGAAACTGTTTATACAAACAAAAAAAATGAAATCAAGCAATATATGGGAAAAATACATGAACTAATGGCCTTCTCTGCATGGCAGCGCCATCAGGCTGGACATAATACCGCAGTTTGGCTTCTTTCCAAGAAGAAATGGGATGCATTTCAAGTTCTTCATGACCAAGAGCTCTAATGTTTCTCTGTAACTGCGAAGTAAATCATAATTAATAATTTAAAATACTTTCAACAAAAACACAGTAATTCATACCTACCTTTCTCAGTATCAGAACAAAATCCAAAGCAGTGAGCATGCCCACTATGGTTCCTTGATTGTCATCCCAAAGAGGAGCCAAAGGAAGGCCCTAAAAACACCAAAAGATTAATTGTATGCTACTCCTACATTAGCATATGTAAGAATCAAAAGGGGGAACCAAAAGGTTGCTAACAGTCCACATTATGTACAAATATAATACATACAAGTGATGATTTAAAAAACAAATAAGATCTTAAATAGGAATGTAATCAATTCTGTACATCGTATAATTTCCAAATGAAGGTAAATTGACACCAGATATCCAGGTTCAGATGAAAGAAAGGCTTGCTTCTAGTAGTTATTGTTGTTTTTTCAATTGTAAAATAAAAAGAGAAAATAAAATAATTTAAATGAGATCTGCAAGCACATCTTTTCTCAGTTATATACATTCAACCAGAGCAACATTCACATGGGAGCAAACAATCACCACAAATGAAAAATGAATATCTGAAAGCAAATCTTTCAAACACAACAACACACATACCTCGTCATGCATTATTTTAAATGCTTGCTTAATGGGAAGCCGAGCGTCCAAAACTGTTAACTGAAACATTCATATGAATTAATATTATTCACATGGTGTAAGCTAGATGCTTAGTCAAGAAAGAATCTAACCTTGCTAGAAACAGGAACAACATCATATATAGTACTATGTAACATTATTCCAGAAATCCGATGTCGGAAAACTGCTAATTGCATGCCTGAGTTTTGAGATGATGATTCTGGAGGCATCTGGACCAAATTAAATAGCATACCATTAGTTAGTAGTTGTTATTATGTGAAATTGAAAGTACAATGTCAAACTTCTACAACATACCGTTGTCAAAATGGTATCATCACCCATATTAACTCCTCGGTTAGAAGAAGGCTCTGGCGGCACAACAGATTGTGCGTTGTTTTCCACAAGCACTTCATTGCTGATCAGTCCATATTCATCACGTACACAAGGTTTCGTCTCATCACACCTCCAAACACCATCGACCAAAAATCGGTACTGAATTACACCAAAGAACCCCATCAATGTATGTAACACCACAAATAAAAGACACATGATCAAGAGATTTTGTATGCAAATTCCTAGATAATGGACCCTGGTATAGAAAATGATCAGAGAAACCTATGTACACAATATCCACTAAGGATAATATCATGTTTAAGAAGTTTGCTGAACAACAAAGAGAACCAAAAAATCACATGTCAAACATCATGACTGATAAGATTCTCGATAACGAGGCGAATTGTGAACCGATGTGCAATATTATGTCCAACAATGGCATGAAAAGTAAGTTAAATAAAGTAAATAATCTGATAGACAAGAATTGAGGATAAATAAATATCTAATGTCCATTAATTGATAGGAGTTGAAAATGATATTTGAAAAATATTGCAAAACAGTCTGTTGCCAAATACGGAAGTAGTTCAAAGGAAGGTCAACAGAGTAAATAGTTCACAGCACATTTAATGTAACTGCAAGTATTAACTGCCTCCAGAAAAGGTCGAGATACGATAAAATGATTACTTATAATCATGGAAAGAAATGACAAATATAGAAATCTGTGGGACGGTGTCCCTGTATTTAACAGATACTCACATCATGGCGGTGTTAAAGAGCTACTATTGTTATGCTACAACTACAAGGACACACTATTTACAGCAGCCGTTATGTAATGACTAACACCTCTGTCAGCAACGATAGAAACATGGGAGAGGAGGGTTGACCCGTTGCACTCATGCCATGCTAGCCCATACTAAATATATAAATTTTCTAATGCTCAATCTCTAGTGATTATTATCTTTTAGAATATTCAATGAGGCAACCCCAGACTTTAAAGCTATATCACCAAAGAAGGCAATCTGACCACTATTTTCATCTCACTGCTATGTCGTGATATAGACACTGGAAAACAACAGACAAGGGGTATCTGATACCACTCTGATCCAAATCGCAGCGATCAGAAGATGCTTAATTGCTAGATGCATTTCGTACCAGACTACCGGTTCAGTGTCCAATAGCGGTAAGCGCTCGCCTCACACATGACAATCCAGGGGAGATTGCTGCGTACGAAAAGAGACAAAATTATTGAGAACTGGCAACACTTCCCTTACGCCACGCAAAGATCATCAGCACCGACACATGCTTAAGCCTGCGCACGCCACCCCTTCACCTCAACGCCCATCCACCACGACTACCAACCAACAGCAGATGCATCATCTTACCGGCCCCCTAACATCCGACACCAAGTGAAATCGAACATGGGTTCTTACCGAAACTCAATTCTTAAACGATCATGCCTAAATTACACATGCGTACCTAGCCGCCCAGACCACGCCTAGTAACAAGCGGTGGAACACGGAATCAACAAACGTAGATACAGTCAGGGTAATCCGAGCGGCCACTCACCTGGTACACCCCAGGGGGCAGATCGAAGGCGACCTGGAACTCGGGCCCGACCAGCGCCATGGGGCACTCTCTCCACCTGCAGCACCGCCACAGTCAAGACGCACGACAATTAAAAAAAACACAATCAAACAGCATTACACACACCCCTCGGTCAGCCGCGGCCGCCGCCGCGACGCCGGAGAGACAAAAAAAAGGGGACGGACCCGGGTGACCTTATTTTTTTTCCCCGTGGGACTTGGACTCACCCAGTGAAGCTGCCGCAGAAGGACGCCCGGCTGCCTCCAAACGGCCACGAGAACCGTTGGAACACCATGGCCGGCGACGAACCCTAGTGAGGGGCGGGGCGGCGGCGCCGACGGAAGACTGGCAGCCGGACGACCGACGAAACGGTGGCTAGCGGAGCTCGCTGGCCGAGGAACCCGAGGCCATCCGCGGAGACCGACCGGCCTGCCGACCCAGATTATATGGGGGGAGAGGAGGGAATTTGGCGTGACGCAAGGTGGAGCAAGGGAGTGAGGGGCGGGCGAGGGAGGGGGCGCTGGCGTTGGAGCGCGTGTGGGTGTGCGGGGCGGGGGCGCTGCTTGTTTTGTTCGCTTGCGCTTTTGGGTTGGTCTGGGTTGTTGGTATACCGGGCCAGGCTCGGGCGACTCTGAGACGGCCCGACATGGCCGCTTAGTTCATCAGGTCGGGCTGTGCTAGCTCGTAGGTCGAGGCATGGTCCGGATGATTTTATATGAGTTGGGTCGTTCCGAAGCACGTGAAATTTTTTTAATATATTATTAAAAAATTAACTATATATTATAAAAAATATATAAATTTTAAATATAAATAATCAAATTATATATATTTTAATGTTAGATTTCAATAAAATAATAAATGGGTCAGAAGGGTCGTGCCGTGTCGGGCAGGCTAAACGAGCTCAAGAACGGGCTTAATCGAGCCAGTCTAAACGTGATGTGCTCGAGGCGGCCCAACGGGCTTGCGACCAGGCCCAGGCACGGCTCAGGTCGTGCCTCGGGACTGGTCAGCTTGTCTGGCCGTTGTGCCGAGCCTCGAGCCGACCCAGTTGGCTAGCTATAGTTGTTGGAGCCTACGGCTGGCGCGCTTGCTTCGCTTTGCTGCGCCTGTTATTCTCGCTCTCGCTCGTGTTCTTGCCCGGTTGCCCCTCCCCTTTTCCCTCTGGTGTGGTGCACTGAAATTCCTGAGGTGATTTCATGTGCCGGTGGTGTGGTGGTCTCTTGGGCTGGCAACTGATGATTGGCCGTTGCTTTTGCATCGAGGAGTTTATTATGTAGATTTTCCTCTTCACATTATGGTCGAGGCCTTTCATTAAGGGGTGTTTGTGTTTGGCAAAGCTTTGTTTAGCCTCCAGACATATTCACATGATTCATCAAAGAGATATTTAACATTAGTGATGAAACCACATCACATGCTGTGGCAAAGCACAAGCCGAAGGATGTTTTTATGATAATAGTGGAAGCCTTAGATGTGTGTAGATGATAGAACATCCTTGGCATAAAGCCTAGTGAGCACATGGTATTTCTAGGCTACGACATCAAGCAGTTTTCACTCTCATGTAAGTCACGGAGCAAAAGATGAGGTGACGTGCAAGAGTTTCGTGACCTGTGTGACGGTGCTCAAGCCAAAAGATGTTTCATAGTATATCACTATAGTTGGAGTGACATCAGTAGAGTTAGTCTTATACATGCGTGTAGGAGATAGGATATTGTAGGCGTGGAGTCTAACAAGCACCTGATATTCTAGGCTACAACGTTATATGGTTTCTGTGTTTGTGTTGGTTTTAGGTCAAATGAGGGTGGGTAATGTACAAACATTTCTTAACTTTCACCTTCGTGGCGAACACGCAAAGAGACCATTTGTTGAGAAGACACATTGCGTGACGGTGCTCAATCCAAAAGATACCATACAAATCATCTCGATAGTGGGGGGTTATATCCAAACACCAAGCTCAAGCCAAACGATATTCCTCCATACCATCTTTGGTCGGTTTTAAGAAGATAGAATATTCTTGATGTGAGTCTAACGAGCACCCTGTATTCTAGGCTACGATGTCACATAATTTTCTATATTCGTTAAAGTTATGAGTCAAATGTGATAGTAACATTTAGATATTTCTTGATTCTTTATCATAGTAAAATGATTCACGAAATAAGAAAAGATGCTTTAGTTTTCCATAATATTTGTTGTAAGGTTGTCTATGTCCGTTGAGTTGTATTTCCTATGAATCACTGATAACTTTTTTTTTTGGTACACTATACCATTTCAACTTTTTGCCCACAGGTCATGGTCAGCAAGGGTGGCACCACCACCAAGAAAATTATTTTTTATCAAGTTTTGATATCTTTTTGAAAACAAGTTTTGATATATTTTAATACCAAACTCATGCTCAATTGAGAAAGCCATGCCTTCCTTTGATAGCATGCCAAAAGTAAATGTGGCATGTAATTGGCTATATAACTTACAAAAATTGAGATTAACACCAAGAAGTTGTGCACAAAGTGCAAAAGATATATTCTATATATGTTCAAGCCTCTAATAAGCATGTTGGAGATCCTCATTAGGTATGGTCGAAAATTTGGAAATTGTCATGCTCTATATGACTCGTGGTTGGGACGAAGTGGTAAAACATCACATCCCCTCTCCGTATAGAAGTAGGTGTATATATATAAAGGGTGTGTTTGGATTGCAACCTTTAGTTACCTTACCAAAGTTTAGAGTTACCAACTCGTTAGCGATACTAAAATATTGGTAAAATAATGTTGTTTGGATCATGACCTTACCAAATTTCTTATATTACCAATTCATTGGTAAAAAAGTGTTTGGATTGCAACCATGTCAATGTTTACCAATTTTATTAGCATGACATATGAGACCTACATGACATAAAAATATTTAAGCGTAAAATTTTATCAAATGGGATCTTATTTTGTAGATTAAATTGTAAAAAGTTTAATGGTGGAGACAAATTTCAAATCTGATACACCATTTGAGAGATAAAATAGTTTTAATCTAACAAATCAACAAATCTCGTAACTCGTGCAGCCATTGTTGAGTGGAAACTTTGCTCCAACAATTTGGCAAAGGAGCAAAGGCGCGGGCGAGCAGATTGCTCGCCCAAGTTGACGCCGGTATTTCTTACATACATTGCCAAATTTCATTTGGCTTTCCAAATTTTGGCTCCAAAGCAAATATTAACCAAATTTTGAAGGCACACCAATATTTGGTAAGGTAACTAAAGGTTGCAATCTAAAGACACCCAAAGTACTCCCTTAGTTCACTTTAAGTCATTCTAGAATTCAAATTTTATTCACTAGTATTTGTCATTTTCACTTCTAAATATATATTTATCTCTTTTCAATGCACTTTTTCTCTTTCTAATAAATCTCTATTTCTATCCCTCACTTTTCTGGTTTCCTATGTATCATACTTTTTATTTCTCCTTAATTCTCATGTTCAGAGCTATAATGACTTACAAAACTAAATAAGGAGTTTAATGTTGATGTATTTAATCCATATGACAATTGGAAACCGCACCCCCACATTGAGCTAATAGGCAAGATTTAGGTTATTTGAGAAAAATCACTTAATATTAATGATACCACTGAGATTATCTGTTAATTTGATTCGCGGTATATGAGATGTCCCATATATTTGATGTGAAAAGACACTGATAATAAAAAAACTAGAACTTGTCGACATATATTTTTTTATTGTACTATCATCATACCAAATGTGTGATAGACTGTTTAATATATTTTTATTTATATTTTAGGATCAAAGTATTAGATTGCTTGTATCCAATTTTAAATCTTAAAGAGAACTATCTGACAAATTCATCAAATACTAAAATTAGATTCACCACAAGATATTACAAAAATATTAGAAATTGCTTAAAAGAATTTTTTTGAGACTCAATGGCTTAAGAATTATGTATACTATTGTAAGTATGGTTAAATGTTAGAAATTCCTGAGGTTGAAAACAACCACAACAAAAAAGTTCATGATACAAAAACTTTTAATAAAAATGTCACTATCGGTCATGTATATATGTAATTAACATTCAAGAAATGTCAAACCAGACTACAATAAATTATCACTACTTGTTTATTTAAATCCATTAGAAAAATTAAAAGCTAATTTTATATGACAGATTTTAGAATAGACCCAAATGATAGACTGCTCATTTATTCTGGTCTCGAGGTTGAAATTGTTTTTTTACCTCCTATAAGATAAAAGTTATTTAATAATTATTAATTACTATATCACTTAATTTTGAAAGTAGTTAGTGAATTTTGGAATATGATGGTAATCAGGAGCATATTTTCTTATATAAATCCATGGTTGAGATCGAATTCGTGTCGTAACTTCTAAGAGGTGAAACAATGTCACTTGATCTATTTTAAAAGGACTATATATGGAGTGACCAATGATTTATCTAGTAACCATGACTATGTCTGAAACTTACCACATTTATTCCGGCTCCAGGTCTACCTTGCGGGAATGTGATAATATAAATTACTCTTGGACGCTTGTTCCTTCACGTCCAAAGGATCTACCCTCTTGTTTATTCGAGCATGGTGGAATCCAGCATAACGCGGGTGTTCTTGTCAATCTCAGGTGCGCAGCCTCCATCAAATAATATTTTCAACGATGGGACGTGATGCTTATTTAAATTAGCGGGACATAAAGGTAAATAATGTGAGATTGCAAAGTTTCAAATATACTCCCTCTAGTTTTAAAATATTGACTCTATTAACGTATAATATTAATTTTAATCATTTATTTTATTTAAAAAATATAATAAATATAACTTTTTTATAATTTATTTATCATTAGTGTTATTTGAAGCACAACTCATAATTTTACATATTTAATTAATAAAATAAATAATCAAAATTGATATAAAAAGTCAGATGTCAATATTTTAAAACGGAAGAGTATTTATAACCGTCAGTGCTTACATACCGATGATGAAGTGACGATTTACCAGGTCCAAAGCCCCTAATATTGAATAAACACTCATAATTGGTCCAATTTTAATAAATATGGGGTTAGAATGCCAAGCTTCAAATTACTACGGAGTATGTCTCAATCTTGCAGTATTAAGTACTACCTCCGGTTTTAAAATATTGACACTATTAACTTCTAACATCAACTTTGACTATTCGTCTTATTCAAAAAATTTATTCAAATATTTAAAATTTTGTTACTATTTGATTTTTCATTAGTGGAATTTAAATCACGACTAATAATTTTACATATTTGAACAATTTTTTAAAATAAGACAAATGGTCAAAGTTGATATTAGAAGTGAATGGTGTCAATAATTTAAAGGCCTCTTTATTAGCTGACAAAGCCAGCTGAAAAGCTAAAAACTGAGAAGCTAAAACAAACAAAGTTTTAAAAAGCTCGCTTTTAGAATACTGAAAATCTAGCTTTTGCAAAAATGAATTAAAAGCTGAAAAGCTCACTGAAGGCTACTTTTCCAGCTTTTGGTATGCAAAAAAGCTATATGTACATTACAAAAGCCAACATCTAAATTTTACTAGCCAGCTTTTCAACTAGCCACCAACTAATTTTTCTAAAAGCTCAAAAACTTGAGCTCAAACAAAGAAGACTTAAAACCGAAGGGAGTAATAGATTTTGTTGATTTTTGGCCCCGGTGTTGATGTCAGAGTAAACGGTACAACCACTCACTCAAATCATTGGAAGGGTACATGTTCCGTGAAAGAAAACACGCAGGAACGTTCCCTGGTGGGAAACATGTTAACGTTCCACGTATATCCGGCACCATAAGAGTTGAGGTGCTAGAAGCAGAGCAAAATAAAAAATAAATAAAGTCCTGTGGTCATGGTTCTTGAATAAGTCCCCATGACTAACTTATGTTCAGATCCCTTCCGCTGGATATCCTATATACTCCTTCTAATTTTAAATATTGACATTGTTAATTTTTAAAATCAACTTTGATTATTTTCTTAAAAAATAACATTAATTTTAATTATTTGTCTTATTAAAAAATTATTCAAATATGTAAAATTGTCAAGCACGTTTCAAATACCACTAATTATAAAGTAAATTATATTATATTTATCATATTATTTTAAATAAAATAAAATCAACAGTATCACGTTAGCGTTCCTTGCTACGGATACATCTGGTGCGCTGAAATAATCAGAACAATGCATTCAGGAAAGAACAAAACGATGCACAAAAAGATACCAGCTGTCGGCCAGAGTGGAGCTAGGGACGACGGCAGAAGCAAGGAAACTCAAACTAGGAAAAATTGGACAGATACAAGCAGATACTCCACGCTCCAGCTCAGTTCTGCGTCGATGATTGCGATGACAGAAGGGCAGCTGCTGATGGTCGGTCAGCTATCGACTCCTCCTGTTAAAATGATTAGAACTGACCGCGCGAAAGGAACAGAGCGAGAAAAAGTCAAGACGCTGTTGCGTGCAACCTAGTCCATGCCCGGAACGGAAACCTGTAGGGCCTATCGGATTCGGACCTACTCCTCCGGTCCTCCAGGCTGCGTTGGCTGACAGCTGAGATGATGCTTCAGATATTTTTATCAGAAAAAAGAAGTCTATTCTGATTCTGAATCAAGTCCAAACAGAGTGGGCCTGGTTCAGCCCAAACGAGGCGCATGTCGGCCCATGCACCAATCGTACCTTCGTGAACGGACTCAGCCCAAGCAGTGTCTAAAGATGGCCGAACGGGAGTGCTTAGAGGGCCGGCCAAAGCACAAAATTTTTGGCCCGGCCCAATCATGACACAGCCCGATGAATTTCATGCTCGAAGCAGTCCAGCACATGCAACGGACCGTGTCTGGGCCGAAGGGGGCCGCCCGATAGGTGGCACGAGCACGGCCCGGTTAGACCTCGGCCCGTGAAGCTCGTAATCGGCACGCCCGATAACAATTTAGAAAAGCACGGCTTATTTAAATAGTCTCATTGGTCTTGCAAACCGCAGACCCCCAGGCCTGTTGAGCTGTTAGGATAGGGAGCATATAAAGGCACCAGCACCGCACTGTCGCCTGCTCGAGCCATCGCTCGCCGCCCGTCGTCCCGCGCCATCGCTCGCCGCCCGTCGCCCGAGCCCTCCCCGTCGGGAATAGCGCCGCCAGCAACACGAGGCGAGCCCGGGCCCGGCAGCTTCGCACGCGCGCGCGCGGCGCCCGAGCGACGGGCACGAAACGTCCCCGCGGATTCGTGCGTCCCGGTCCCAGCACACCAATTATTCAGTCGGAGGTCGCACTGGCGACTGGTCCGGAGTCCGACGATCCGTCCCCGTCGCGTCCTCTCTCTTTCTTTCTCTCTTGCGGAGTTGCAGTCGTCAGCCGGACGAGGAACGCACGTGCGGACGCGCGGCGGCTGGTCAGATGACTCAAATCAAGCGCTGTTCCGCGCCACGGCGCGCCGGCCGGTGGACGTAGCGACGTGGCCTTTTTCCGTTGTGACCGGCCGGACTGTCGCCTTCTGAGTTCTGAGCACCTTTTGAAAACTCTCTTTCTCGGCTCTACCTAGTTAAACCCTGTTTCGTTTTATTTTCAAAAAGAAAAAAAAAAACTGTTTCGCTTTACAGCCCAGCGGTGCGTACATATTGCGAACGTGATTGACGCGCCCTTTTACCGCTGCTGTGTCAAAACTCGAGGACTAGGGAGAGGGATCGGCCAGGCGAGCCCGGCCGGACATACGGCCAGTCGCGCCGGCAGGTCGTCGGAACGCTTGTCGCCGTCACTGTCCCGTGGCCCGTGCATGACACGGCAGGCGCAATGTGCGGTGCTTTTTAAGATTTGGAGCTTAGCTATAGAATATCTTTGTGCGTAAAGCATGGGTTGCAGTCATTCAGTAGCCTGGGACTTTTTGGGATCGTCTCGTCTGCACTCGGCGGCAGGGACAAAAAGTGCCCGGCGATCTTGACTTCGGAGCTCCAAGTGGGCAGGAAGGATGGATTCATGGATATACGGCCTTGACTTCGGAGTCCTGCTTGGTACCGGTAGTTGTTCCTAACAATTATCTACTTAGAAGTACATTTATGTTCTCACTTCGTATAAAAAAGTTACCCTAATACTTATGTATAAATAAAACTTTTTATGTCATGCACGTTTCACCATCACATGTCTAATATCCTAAGCGCTCTCGTTTTGAGGGGAATAGGAGAGAGATTGAAAGGGAATAAATCCATTACTCTTTAATTTTTAATTTTTAGATGTGAATTTAATCTCTCTTATTCCATTCAAATCCCCTCCTCTTCCTCTCTTAACCAAACGGTGCCTAATGGGTTTTGATGTCACCTACACCTCCTCAAGAACTCACCGTTCTCACTAGCAGCGGACCTAACGTACGTTTGATGGGAGGTAAACCTAAGGGTTAAAATATTTTCACCCCTACGTGCTCTTAACTAATCCTCATCTTAGATCTTGTTTGAAACCAACACGATTTATTATAAACTAGTTTATAGAAGCAATTTATATAAACTAAGTTTATTATAAAAAAAATAGGTGGGGTAGGTACGAGTATGAAAGATGACTCAATATTAAAATCGACATGATTGTTTCAGTTAATAAGATACTCCGCCTGATCTCCACGATGCGGGATCATTTTTTTTTTCCATACGTCCATTCTAACTGATTTTGCCCTACGGTAGTTTAATTAAGAAATATCCTGTGATCACTTTAATTATTTATGTTCTTTCAAAAAAATTTAATTATTTATGGATGTTTCTGAACCAATAATGAGCGATAAGTCAAACATATACTTTCTCCTGAAAAGAGTCAACTAGTGGGAAATGACCGTGCGACATATAATAACAGACATGATTGCACTGAGATATGCATCTGTACCGTCGGTGTACGATACCTGTACCCATCATGCTCTTCAACAATTAAGTGTTGGACCTATCATGCCAATCTTAGTTTTGTACTTTCTGAGAAATAAACGTACGTTATCTTGATCTGATGTGCCAGCCATGAGGCCCCTGAGGACCTCGTTGGCGATGCAGCACTAGAACTCGGACAATAGTGCGAGGCGACGAATAATACTCACTCTGTTGCCGGATTTCAGTGAATCCAGCGATAACAATTGTAGAATGAGACAAAGATATTAGTGTCCGGATCATGTACATACTTACGGATCCGGTGTGAATACGAAAGTTCAGCCGTGGACTGGGACTCACGCCTTAATTCGTAGCCTACGAAGGACTTCATCGCGTCGAGCAACTAAAAGATGCCTCGACCCTTGAGGGTTGGGGCCAGCTAAGACATGGTTCGCCCCGATGGCCAGGCTCACTCGAAGGCACCAACCCGACCACTCAGGGGTTGGGGTCAAATCACGACAAAATCCGATCAATCGACGGAACCGCCCTACGAGTCCGACCTCATGGTTCAACCACCGCCTTAACGACCAACCTAGACAGAGATTTCTGACGACGTACAACAAGATGTAAAGTAACTCAGTAGAAGGTAAAACAGTCCAACGGATGGTAAAGTTAACGGCAAAGCAACTTTTGTCATTTAGCGTTGAACAAAGACGATCGAAGGACATCGACACGCTGCTCCAGCATCAGCGAGCATGAGAAATTCAACTTCGCAGAAGACCGCGGTCTCACCCGACAGAGGACTATCCGATTTCATAGGCGCCAAGTCTTGTAACTCCGATCTGACCCCTATATAAAGAGAGCACCGGAGACTCAAACGACGGATTCACATATAGTTAAGTCTTCATACATACACTATATATGCGAGCTAGAGTTCTTGTCTGAGCAAGAACTCTTCCGCTATTGTAATTCTGTTTCGAACTTATGTCATTCACTCTCTCTCTAAATATAGTAGAGTATTACACCTCTGTGGTAGTTTGAACCAGATAAAATCTTGAGTTTTACGTAGACTAAGGCACCTCAATAAACAGAACATACCAAATTTTTCTTTAAATACATAAATTCTATTGTATCGATAATCAAAACATCGACAACCAGAAGCTTGCTTTGCAAGATCAGAGAAGTCACCACTGGGTGAAATTTATGGCTTGCAGGAACGTTCTGCAACATCTTTTTTAAAAAATTGCTCAATCTTTACTAAAACCAGGAAATTGATGGATCAGACCAATCACCTTCGATCCATTGATTCCGCCGGCAAAATCACCGGAGAGGGACCCGTGACCGGCCGTTAGCCGTCACGCTCGCTTCAGCTGCGACCGGATACATACAGTGGATCGATGCACGTCACGGCAGAGTTGACGAATCCTTCCGAGCCATTACACCATGCGAAAATGCGAAATACAGAAACCGTTCCGTCTGGGAAGGCCGTGCACATGGTCGCGGCTGCTCACATGCAGAAAGACGTGTGCTCAAGGTCACCCTCTCTGCTGCTAGTAGTATAGGCTGATGGCTTGTTATTGATTAGTTCCCGTGAATTCCTTTCCTTCTTTTCGCAAATGGTAGGAGTGTATGTTGATTGAGCAACACAAGCTGCACGTGAGTTAATTTATCTCTTTTTTTGTCAAGGAAAAAGTAGTAAAAATTCTTGCATCCATTGTAGTACTAGTTTACAACTCAAAGATAGATGAATCGTGAAGTTGTTTAATTAAGTTAGTGGACGAGAAATAGCATTCCTTATTTAAGTGGCACCTAAACGGCTATTATTCTTTAGTCGATTTTGTTGAAAATTGGTGAAACTGATCTAATTCAGATTCGTTGGTCGAATCTAAAATGGGTATTATAATAAAACGATAAATCAACTGATTTTAAACCGGTTTTCTACACGGTTGATTCCGTAAACATTGCTGGCGATCCATACAAGAAGACAGTGCCTAGACAGGCATAGGGGTCAGATGAATTGGTACGGTGGAAGTGACTGTTCAGCGATCAAACGATCAAACAATCAACCGGATCATTCTCCCCAGCAAGCAGAATCTCCTCTCCCTGCCTACCAACCGCCCTGTACTAGAACCGAGATCCGCTTACTATTCAGAGAAGAAGAATCAGCTAGCCGGTGCTACAGGGAGAGGCAAAAATCTTTCAGGCTTTTGGTCCTCGGTTGCCGGGCGCTTGGTCTGGTAGGGAGGCAGAAAGAAACACGGGGGTGATGGTACGCGCAGCTAGCGGTGTCGTCGAGCTCCCTTTTCTTTTCAGCGGTCAGCATTGGCATGCTTGCTTGCTCTGGGTTGCTTGCTGCTGCTCGAGTAACTTCCACGGAGTCGTGTCGAACTGTCACGGATATGCTAAAAAACACTTGTTTCGAGAAGATCATATTCACTTCGACATCTGTGGATTGGCAAAAGATGGTATCGTTCATTTGACAGTTGTGCGTGTTAAATATACTAGATATGTTATCGAAAACAGTTGTAGGATCATGAAGAGTAACAATGAAAATAATAATACATGACTGTCAATTACGCTGCAGGAAAATACAGTGATTTAATTGCACGAAGACGCAGAAGGTTCAAATATATTTATTCCACTTGCAGTTGCAGGCATTAGACAAGCCGCTCAGATACTACAATGATAGTTACTAGCCGTAAATTGAAAAGTCCAAATGTCCTTCTATAAAAAAAAACCATATATAGGATAATGACAGATACGTATGTTTTCATAGGCTTCCATTAAATTAGCATCAATCATCAGCTGTCCCATACCATAGAAACGCATTCGTTATTAGAGGTTGCGAGGTCAGACACTCAATAATGTTTCTAGGTCAACTCTCAGCAGTGCCATTATTTTCCTCAAAGAAACTTGTTTAAACAGAGTCACCAAGATATGCAACGTATCTGAGCATCGCTTCAGAACGATCCCTTGCATTATGATCTTAAATCATTTACATGTTGTCTGATTTAACAGCGTTTAAAAATCTATGGGTTAGCTGGAGATGTCACTGGACAACTTAGGAAACGCTTAGAATAAAAAATTTCTGATGTAGGAAGGCGACAATGGCATGAATCTATGGGATTCCTTTTTTTCCTCTCTGATGATCTCACACGGTTATCTACTGCGTGACTTTTGAAATCGATTGGACAATTTGCTGCTCTGATAGTTACAGCACATCACTTTGGGGTCCGGGGAGGCCAAACCGACGAATAAGTTTGTATTTGTTCTGAAGACAATGCTAAAACTATTCCACGAACTGCTTGTAAGGATCTAGAGATCGTACAAAATAAGGAATAATTCATAGGACTATCATTTAATCGCACTCGGTGTCTCGTGACGTGATCTACGCATAATCTCTGGTTAATTTATGATATTTGAGGAAAGGAAGTGATTCTTCTCTGTGTTGTTCAAAACATTTGTACATGAGGCTAAAAGCATTCAAAAATCATATGTAGATGATGCCTCGGCTGTGTACTGCATCCTGGCATCAAGACTTCGAATTCAAATGCTGGTTTACCGTAACAAAGCACAAGGCAGTAATCTCTAATGCGAGGAACCGTTTCAAGGAAATGATCATTCACAGTTTTTTTTTTTCCAATCTGGGAGCAAACAAATTGTACCTGCATGCAAGGTGCAAGATTTAGGGAAGTTTTTTTTTAACATAGTTATCTGTACTGTACAGTAGTTCCCACGTTAGAAGTACCGAAGGTAAATTAGAGATGCCAAGAACTTTCGTTTTTCTGTGTAAAACAGCAAAAGAATTATACTGACCTTTACTTTATTTACGTTTACCGTATGATGCTTTTGCGTAAAAATTAGTACTCCCTCTGTTTCCTTTACATGTCCTTTCAGCTATGTTTTTGCGTACGAATTGCACTGAACAACATGCTTGTCTAGATTCATAGCATCTTTTATGAACTTACTCTATCCGTCTTAAATATAAGCAATCAAAGTCAAATGCTATCAACTTGATTAATAATATTTATAAATTTAAATAATTTTTAATATAAAAAATTATATATTATGAAAGAATGTTTCATAAAGAAATTAGTAATATAATCTATATATAATAAAACATCATTAATTTTATATTATTAATAATTAAAGTTAAAAAAATTAATTTTATTTAAATTTAAAAATGTTTATATTTAGAGACGAAGATAGCAGTATATAGGAGTAGCTGAAAACATCTTTACTGAAACGGAGTGAGTAATGAGGACTAGGAAGTGCGGCTGGCAAATCACTAGAACGTTCTGTACACAACAAACCAAGTTGGCACCTGCCTCCGTGGCTACGCGAACGCATTGACCTTATTGGCAACTTGTTTACTTCCGGGACACGATGTAAAAATATCGAAAATGTACTGTGAACCCAGTCAATTACTACGGAAGGAAATAGTGCTAAGTACTCGTTGTCTGCCAAAAGGACATGGTGATTGTGGCCGTCCATGACCATTTGCACCAGTTGTTACTCCCTCAGATGGTACATATAGATGGTCTGATAAACTTGTTTAAACCTCCCGGTAATTTGTGCGTGGTTCCTGAAACTTAAACAAACTTGTAAAAGTCTTGGTTTTGCATCAATCATTGCACGGATGCGAGAGAAGTCTTTGGCAGCCGAAGACTAGGGAAAACTCCACTGGCATCTGCACCCCTCTGTTTCTTTTTTCTTTTTCCACGGCCGTGTGCTTCCCTGCGCGTTCGTTTCTGGCTCTCCCTTTGCATGCCGCGTCTATTTAAAGAAAGAAACCTTCTTTCTCCCCTGCCCTGCCGCCAGACTCCGCCTCCGTGCCGCCGCTGAGCTCCCCTTCTTCCTCCTCGTCCGCCTCGTCCCGCTGCTCGCACCCTTCTGTCCGTCTTCAGCTCGGGCCTGCCAGACCGCTCGCCGCCGGCAGAGGTCAGGCCGGCTGCCGGCAGCCGACGGAACCTCGTCGCCGCAGCATTCACTAGCCTTATCTAGTAAGCAGCAAACAAAAAACTTACTTAGCCTTCTCTGTTTTCTTGTTTGTTTTGTTGATTTATTGCATCGGTTTTCCCACGAAGATCACCCTAGTAAAGTTTTGTTTCCTTTAGAAGTCGCTTGTGTAAGCTTTGATTTGTTTGCATCATATATTTTCTTTTTTAAAGATAATTATACAGTCTCTCTGCGCTTGCGTCATGTCCTTCTTCAAAGATCGAGTGTGCTCTTTCTTTTTGCTTTCTAGATACCTCAAGTCCTCAAGCTATCGTCACTCAATAAATAACAAACAATAAAATCCGTTCAAGGGAAGATTAACATCGCCACCGAATAGGCAACGAATAATAACAACTCTTTACCACTCACTATTAGTAGCAGCGTAGCACTATAAAGAAAGTTGCTGCATGAGTCTTCACCGTCAGGCCCACGTGGAAGCAAGCATGAGGTTCATCTAGAGTGCTCAGGCCTACGAGTAGGCTACCGTGGACTGGGGGCTTGGGTGGTCAAGGGCATACCCAATGAGATTCAGCTGTGGTTTGGTTAGAGCTTATTAAATCATTTAGGTTTGATTAAGTAGTACAGTATCATCTTGTTGGGGTTTGGGAACTGAGTGAGGGCGGTTTGCACGATCCAAGGGCATATAAAGTATTAAAATTTGGACACCAAATTGGACTGCTATTTAGTTGGCCGCACTGGCCGTTGTCGTTTGCGCTTTGCATGCTAAAAGTGGGAAAGCTGTGCGGGCAACGAACGGTGACTTGGTCATCACGGGGCCCAGAGCATCAGTTTCGAAACTTACAATAAATACTTCGAGAAAAATGACCAAAATTATATTTTGGCGTTTGCATAGATACTGCCAACGTAGCTTGCAAATTTTGAGCTTGATTTGCTGTCCATTCTGTTGTACTATCTGCCTTCTCAGTCTTGCAATCGAAGAATTGATTTGACTTAACTGTTCTTTTTAATGATAGTAATTGCAGTTGGAGTAAAAGGGGAAGGCAGATTGTCCTTGAACTTCACAAATAAAAATGACTAAAAGATTCATTATTGTTTTTGTACCCAGTAGATTACAGTTATGCTGATGATTTACAAGGCGCCGGCTCCTTGGCCCAATGAATCTTGAGCTGTTTAATTTATACTCTATTCATCCAGTGCTTAGCCTGGCTTGTTTCTTGTTTCTTTGTACTAGTACCAAAGATTCTATCTCGGTTAACGCAATCCTTCTCGTAAGCGTAGGAAAAAAAAAAAAGTTACGCTTGCTTTTCACAACACCATCATCTGAATTCTGGGGATTGGGAAGATGCAGGTGGCAACTGGCGCAGCTTATTAGAGTTTGACACTTCCCTGATTCCAGCATCTTGAGAAGCCCTCCTCCAAGGTGCTCGGAGGTGCACAGGAAGCACCAGCAACTCGTCAAAAATGTCGCTCGAGGTCGAGAACCCGGCGAGCACGGAGTCGGCTAACCGTATGAGTCTCAAACGCCATGATTCCCTCTTCGGAGACGCTGAGAAGGTCTCCGGCGGCAAGTACCATGGCTCCGAGGTACGTTCCTGGTGACCATGTTACTACAGAGATGTTCTATTCTATCAATCGGCAATGGAACAGTCTCTGAATGTGGTTTACCTTGGTGGTGTCAATACAGGGGAGCTGGGCTCGAACACTGCATCTTGCCTTTCAGAGCGTCGGCATCATCTACGGTGACATCGGGACCTCGCCGCTGTATGTCTACTCCAGCACCTTCCCTAACGGCATCAAGAACAACGACGACCTGCTGGGCGTCTTGTCGCTCATCATCTACACCCTCATCATCATACCGATGCTCAAGTACGTCTTCATCGTCCTGTATGCAAACGACAACGGAGATGGTGAGCTCACACACCAAAAACTTTGGCATGACACGTTCAACTAGTAAATTCTTTATGCCTGTTGCTTTGTTGATATTTACCATAACTGTACTGTGGTCATAGGTGGCACATTTGCGCTGTATTCCCTGATATCACGGTACGCGAAGATACGGTTGATCCCGAACCAGCAGGCAGAAGACGCCATGGTGTCGAATTACAGCATAGAAGCTCCTACCTCGCAGATGAGGAGAGCACAGTGGGTGAAGCAGAAGCTTGAGTCTAGCAAGACGGCCAAGATCATACTCTTCACTCTCACAATCCTTGGAACATCTATGGTGATGGGAGACGGAACCTTGACACCCTCAATATCTGGTAATGGAAACAGAAAATTGAAAATTATCAATAGATCAGGATTATATTGTAACAAATTTGCAGAACACTAACTTGTTTTTGTTCATGGATGTGCTGCATGCAGTCCTCTCTGCAGTGAGTGGGATTAGAGAAAAAGCACCAAGCCTGAATCAGAGTAAGTCAAAAATAGTAGTAATAATAATAAGCGAAAAATAAAAATGGTGTGATCGTCTTGTGACTCTGCAAGCAGATCTAACATTTCCTTTGCTGTTTTTGGTACAGCACAAGTAGTCTGGATCTCTGTGGCAATTCTATTCATGCTTTTCTCGGTCCAGCGTTTTGGGACTGACAAGGTCGGCTACACCTTCGCTCCTGTTATCTCGTTGTGGTTCCTTCTGATTTCGGGGATTGGAATTTACAATCTTGTCATCCACGATGTCGGTGTTTTACGGGCCTTCAACCCGTGGTACATAGTACAATACTTCAAGAGGAATGGAAAGGATGGATGGGTTTCACTAGGTGGTGTTATCTTGTGCGTCACAGGTAAAACCAGTCTTTTGAAGAAGCATGCAACTGAAAGTGATTTCATTTCCAGTAAGCCTGTAATCTGAATTCGCTGTCACATGCAACAGGCACAGAAGGAATGTTTGCTGACCTGGGGCACTTCAACATCAGAGCAGTACAGGTAAGGGCGTAAACATATGGGGTTATCATACTCGAGTTTGCTTCTCATTTGCAGTAGGGATCAACTTCCCAGGTCGTTGAACAAGCTCTTACAGCTGTGTTTTCTCTTGCAGATCAGCTTTAACGGTATCTTGTTCCCATCGGTGGCATTATGCTATATTGGGCAGGCGGCATACCTGAGAAAATTTCCAGAGAATGTTGGAGACACCTTCTACAGATCCATACCAGGTATATTTAAAAGAACTAATAGTGCAATTTCGCATGTTGTAAATGCCTTACTTTATAAACATGAGAGAGATTGACTCGATTCCGTGTTGCAGGACCTCTGTTCTGGCCAACCTTCATCGTTGCAATTCTCGCGGCTATTATTGCAAGCCAAGCTATGCTCTCTGGTGCATTTGCCATACTCTCCAAGGCATTGTCACTCGGTTGCTTACCCAGAGTTCAAGTGATCCACACCTCACAGAAGTACGAGGGACAGGTGTATATTCCTGAAGTGAACTTCATGATGGGATTGGCTAGCATCATAGTCACAATTGCCTTCAGAACGACCACCAGCATTGGCAACGCTTATGGTAAGAAGTTACTAAAGGACGAGATTCTCTGTTTTGAGTCTTTTGAAGGGGACAAACTATTGATCTGAATTCTGAATTGATTTTATTTTTTGTGACTTGCAGGGATCTGTGTGGTAACCACATTCTTGATCACCACCCATCTGATGACCGTTGTGATGCTCCTAATATGGAAGAAGCACCTTGTCTTCATCCTCCTGTTCTACGTTGTGTTTGGTTTCACAGAGATGATCTACCTCTCCTCCATACTGTCAAAATTCATAGAGGGAGGGTATCTTCCATTCTGTTTCGCGCTGGTCCTGATGACATTGATGGCTACATGGCACTATGTCCACGTCAAGAGGTATTGGCACGAGCTTGACCATATTGTGCCTACAAATGAAATGACGACTCTGATGGAGAAGAATGATGTGCGCCGGATCCCTGGGTTGGGACTTCTTTACACGGAGCTTATCCAGGGGATACCCCCAGTGTTCCCTCGGCTGATCAAGAAGATACCATCTGTGCACTCCATCTTTGTGTTCATGTCGATCAAACACCTGCCTATCCCACATGTAATTCCTGCAGAGAGGTTCCTCTTTCGGCAGGTCGGCTCGAGGGAGCAGAGGATGTTCCGGTGTGTGGCGCGGTACGGGTACAGCGACAGGCTGGAGGAGCCCAAGGAGTTTGCAGGGTTCCTTGTGGACAGTCTGAAAATGTTCATCCACGAGGAAAGTGCATTCAGGCTGAATGAAGCTGAGAACGACGACACCGGCAGCGTTGAAGTTTCTGAAGCACAAAAAACTGAGACAATGCCAGTGAGGTCCACACAATCTGTCGTGCACAGCGAGGAGCCGATCCAACCACGGGTGAGCAGCCACTCAGGGAGGATCACTTTCCATGCAAACCAGACAGTTGAGGAGGAAAAGCAGCTGATTGACAGAGAGGTGGAGCGAGGAGTGGTGTACCTGATGGGGGAGGCCAATGTTTCAGCAGCACCCAACTCGTCCATCTTGAAGAAGGTAGTTGTCAATTATATCTATACATTCTTGAGGAAGAACTTGCCCGAGGGGCACAAGGCATTGTCCATTCCCAAAGACCAGCTACTCAAAGTTGGGATCACATATGAAATATAGAAACTTTGTGAAGATATGAGGTGCGCCTACCAAGCTTTTCGTAGAGTATTAATCTGAAAGGGCTAAGCGCCACTGCCTGCTCAGCAAAGAAGCATATGTGAGTGGGCTTTTCTTTTGGCTGGAAGATTTCTTTGTATCCTGGGTACAGTTTGATGCTATCATTAGCCATCAAACGCAAGGGTCATGCTGGAAGTGAAAGATTTGGAGTACTGGTGCGTTGAGCATTTTTTTTTTAAAGATGCCCCCTTTAGTCTTGTATGATGGTGAATCAAACAACATTAATAACCTATCTACCTCCTATTGTACTATTACAGTACAAAGTTAGCACAGAAACTAACAAGAACTAGCAACAAAAGCTGCCTTACCAGCACTCCAGTTGTCATTTCTGTCCCATATGTGAAGATTGTATAGTCGTACATGTTGCAGATGTAGAAAAAATTTAATTCAATCAAGTACTAAGTCCATACACGACGTACAACAAATAATTGTCGCATTTATGTTTTTGATATTTAGTTCGTAAATATCATGATTTTTGAGTTTGATCAAATTTCATTAACTTTGACTAACTATATTTAATAATTTAAATAATTTTTAATATAGAATTACATAATCATATTATAAAAATATGTTTCATGAAAAATTTATTAACATAATCTATATATGATAAAATACTATTAATTTTCTATTATTAATCATAAAAAAATTACTTTTACTAAACCCATCAATGCTTGTATTTAGGGACAGAGTGTGATGTCCTCCAACTTAGCAAAGATTCTAGTGTCATAGTGTAATCACATTCAACCAATTCAATTATATCCTTACTGATTACTAGTTCAGCCTACGTGATATATAGCTCATCGCGAAAAGAATAGGTTGAGATATCTGAGATGCTTCACAACGAGCTCCAAAAAGGAAACCTAAAAACTGTTATCTAGGGAGAGGAAGTGCTGTGGCAGGGAAGCGACTTGACCTCCCACGAGGCTCCCCGGCGCCGCTTGCTTTCCAACCTCGCTGACTCGACCACATTCACCCGCGGCCTCTCGATCCCCCCACGCCTGGAAGGGGCTCCTCTGCACGAGTCGGGAATCCCCAACTCCCTCCCGCGGCTGCTTCTTGATGCCCCGAGCCTGGAAGAGACTTCTTCTGTACGAATGCGCCTCCTCCCTTATCCTTCACCCCCGATGCGGCCTCCGGCGGCGGGGAAGGAGGGCCGCCCAGGGAGGACCAGTCGGTTCCGCTGCGGTAGAAGTCGGCCGCGAAGCTGCTGCTGGCGGCAAGGGAGGAGGATACAGCAGGGAAGTCATTTTCGTTGAGGTCGGCTGTGGAGGAAAGAGGTGCATGGCGGCATGGGCATCAATCATCATTCACCGTCGCCGGCGGCAGGGGCCATCGGAGTTTTTTTTTTTTTTTTACAACAAGGGGCCAGCGGAGTTAAGACGGATCAACAGATGAGCAGGGTTTTTAATAATGATGGTGTAATGAAACTATTCTTACAACGACCCCGAAAGCACTAGAGTTTTTTGCTATAAAACTACATGGAATTTTAACCATAGATTTCCAAAAAATCAGATGCTGAAAATTCAAGTGTTAAAAGCCCTAATAAAACAGTAAAATATCACGATATCATCTGCCCCGATATGATTCTGGTTCTTGTCGAGGCTCAAGTTAACATAACACATCTCATTATATCAGCCGTTATTTCAACATGTATTTGTTTGTTACTTTGTTATACAACAGGTTGCTGGTGCAAATACACGAAGTTACGACTTACGACACAACACGTACTGAACTTACAGAACATGCATGAACATCAGCTAGAGACGCACACGGAGACAGATCAACGACGATACATCATGGCTCGTGGGCGTGGCCATCGCTTTATTACTACGCGATCCGTAGATCACTGGAGTAGCCGTACGTAAATATCAGTAACCATCAAGCGGCCGGGCAGGTGAGGTTTCCCGGGACGTCCTGGCTGCAGCGAAGGAGCAGGAGCTTCACGGCGAACGGCGGCAGTCTGAGACTCACGACGCCGAGGATGTTAGCCCTGATGGCGACGCAGAGGCACGCGACGACGTCGATTTCGAGGATCCCACGGATCACCGGGCAGCACTGGTCGCGGGACCCCGGGATGAGCGCGCCCAGTCCCCCACCGTGAGCAGCCCGGCCAGCACGTTGGCGCACACGGACAGCTTCAGCGGGTCGCAGCTGCCGCTCGGCGGCGGAGTCATGGGAACGGCAGGTGGTGGTGGTGGAGATCCCGGCGGCGGCGGCGTCATGGCGACCGCAGGTGGTGGCGGAGACACCGGCGGCGGTGGTGTCATGGGGACGGCAGGTGGTGGTGGAGACCCCGGCGCCGGCGGCGTGGTGGGGACGGCAGGTGGTGGTGGAGACCCCGGCGCCGGCGGCGTGGTGGGGACGGCAGGTGGTGGTGCAGACCCCGGCGGCGGCAGCGCGGTCGGGACGGCAGGTGGTGGTGGAGACCGCGGTCGCCCTTGGGCAGCCGCATGGAGAGGACGGCGTGCAACGCGTCGAGGAACAGTAGGGCGTGCTTGGGCGGCGCCATTTTGCTGGCCCGCTGTAGCGAGCGATCTACAGGCAGGAAGCTTGTTGATCATTACCAGCCACGTTAGATCGGACGTGGATCGATGCTTCGCGTGTGTTTCGGCATGGTTTCCCTGGGATGGTATTTATACACAGCCCGATCTCTCGAGCTGGTGTAACGATGCATGTCAGCATGTGGCGCGCGCGTACGTGTGACACACCGCTGCCTTGTTGTTCTGCATGGGCGATCAGGTTTTCAATCGCCGCCGCTGGCCGGGGATCGATGACAACTGACGACGAGCACTGATACCCGGGAACGCCGAAATTCCGCACGCCCTTTTGCCCACAAACTGCTTATCATTGTTATCAGTATCAGTATATATATACTTCATTCGTCAAGGTTCGTGCCAGAACGGTGTTCCGCCGCGAGCAAGATATGGGGTTTGTTAACTCAGCCGTCAGCAACAGGGCTATCTAGCCCTCTAGTCTGATGCCATAGTCTTCAGCAAAGGGTTTTCAACACATTAGCAGAAGGATGATGACGACGAAGCCGGCGGGCACGCAATTTGCGAGCACTGATATCCAGGAACGCCCAAGTTCTACGCAGCGAAGCTACATGCACGTGTCGGTGCCAGTTGACACCGATGATTTTTTAAAAAATTCGGTACTCTTAAAACAGTGCTCACCATTGCTCATCAAAGATAATGAACCCGTCGGGCGACCTATCTGTCTGACCCGGCTGGCTTTGCCTCTGCCTTTTGCCCACACTACTAAAATACTACAACTGATCCCTTCGGTTCAAAAAGAACATTATCTTACTCAAACATTAGGAATATAAATTATAAATATATTTTAATTTATTAAATTTATATATGTGAAAATCATAAAATTAAATTTGCTCTAAAAATGCTTCCATAAAAGTATACACATTTTCACATTTTGATAATATTTTTATAGAAAATAAGAAACAAAGTTTTAAAGACTGTATCGTTGTCCAAAACCACTTCCTTTTTTAACCGGTGGGAGTATTGATTAACAAACTCACAAACATTCATTTTTCTACAGTTCTACTTCAAGTCAACTTGGTAAAAATCACTGAAAACTTTATCTCTTCTAGATTATATGTACCGCAAAAATAAACATGCCAAAATCATTTCAAATTGTACTGTGCATGAGTTCAGCAATGACTTCTAGCGTTAGGGCCTAGTATTTACTTACCTCTCTTTGGTCTTCTGGTGCTGATTCAACCATGTGTGTTTTTTTTTAAAAAAAAAGAGCAGTACTGCTCTTTCGTTTGAAGTACAGAAGAGTTTACTGTTACATGGTCTGATTACATAAAATTTTTTAGCACCAATCTAAATTGATCAGGGAGCACCCGTATCAGGGGCGAAGCTAAGGCTTGCCATTGGGGAAATCTATATATTTACCTTACAAATTCAGGCTTAATCACAGTAGAAATGCACCGCACGTTATCGACCCTGGTGGTGAGCTTCACCGCTGCCCTGGATCAGCAGCTTCCTACTCTATGCGTCCCCTGCTCCAGCCCTGTTTTGCTGTAGGGCTAGCTCTCGCTCTTTCATCTCTTTACCAGTTGGAACACTTTAGATACCAGGCACTGTCTCTGAAACACTCTCCTATTCCTCTCCTTCATAAAATTACAGACAATATATCATGCCTTCTCGCTATTTCCGCTAAAAAAATATGTGCTTTTGTATATGATCTAGCAATGTGCATCTATTATGTTACTAAACTTCACTCACAAAAAAATTACTCTCTCTGTTCTTTAATTGATATCACCGTTGATTTTTAAATTCAACTTTGGCTATTTGTTTTATTCAAAAAAATTAATAAATTTCATATATTTTAATATATTTTGATTTATCATTTGAGTTATTTGAATCACAATTCAAAATTTTATACATTTGAGCAAATTTTTTGAATAGAACGAATGGTCAAAGTTAAATTTAAAAGTTAACGACGACATCAATTAAAGAATGGAGGAAGTATGTTACTAAACTTTTTGGTTCAAGGTAATCATCGCGGTGAAATAAGAGAGATGGACGGGACTGCGTGGTATATTTTTCTGAGGTGATATTGATGAAAAGAGAATACCCCTTGGATCTGCTGGGCTACAAATTTTCACTGGTGGGGATATGGGTCTGTTTTTGTTATGTCGGTTTATTATACAGAAAGCAATCATTTTGAGGAAGAATTTTTTTTTTTTTTGGTTTGCTGTAAGACCCGATATTGAAAGAAAGATTTTACATTGACACAAAAGAACAGAGAAGGAGCATAACAATTCTTACATGTTTCAATTTATAAATAATAAAGAGGGGAGGGGGATGTGCAGCAAAACAACAGTATACGTAAGAAATACAATGGTTTATGAGAACGATAACACAATTCCAGAACAACAGGTTAGGAAGTAGCATGATGTTCTCTTACATCCCTGCTCAAAATTTTGATTGAGGCATAAAACAAGTGACCATAGGGGGAAAAACTGAAGCTTATTTTGGGCAGATGGAACCTTGTGGTTGCATATGGAGAAAAATAATAAATTGAGAGGCAGGTATGGATACCGGTGTAAATACATGCATCTAAGATTAATCTTCAAACATGTTTTCAAAAAATGAACTAGTTTTTCGAAAATGGAGGAGATTATGAAAACTTAGCTCATTTTTTTTAACAATAGTATTCCGGTGCTGTTGTACCTGAGGCCACTACATCCTGCTGTCTACTCTGGTTTGCAAAATGTCCGTAGAAAGAAACATTTTGTAAATACTCGATCTGCATTTTACAATTTAAAATGTAACCCTCACACCTTGTACTCCGTTTGGTTATTACTTATCGCCAGGTTTAACATGCTGACTACTATTTGCACATTCGTGCTTTTGCTAGTGGCACTGGGATGCATTTGCTAACCCAATTTCGTCAAGTCAGTCTGCACTTGAATATCTGAACACTGATTGTGATCTTTACTGTATTCAGGCAGCTGTTAGCACTATTTGTACTGCCGGGGCACAATAAAACTTCCTGTACACATTAGAGTCCGTTTAGAACATCGGATTTTTCTGTGTTTTCTACGTTTTTCAAATCAAATTGAACTCCTACATTCCAAATGGGGATAGCAGGCTGTGGTGGAGAACGCGGTCTGGAACATAGGATCGATCCTGCCTGTGTCTGAGACAGGCTACATGAAGCAAAATACTGGCACATAAGGCAAGGACACTAAATCGAGGCCTTCCAATCCAGTCGGATATGAAATGAAGGGTGCCATCCATTATGGACCGCAATATTTTTTTAAAAAAAAAAAAGAAAAGGGTAAATTAGACTGCACCAACCTTACATGCCACCCTAGATCAAGATCAACTCAGCTGACCAATTGATTCATTTCCCTTGTATGAAAGCACACCGTACGCAAGGAAAAAAAATCAATAGCAGCCAGTAAAAAGAAGTATTCCCTCAGCTGATCTAGCAGAAAACAATCACCTCTATCTGATAATAGGATTATAGAAGTCAGGAACATCACACAACAAATAACCAAGAAGTACTAAGTTCTACAGCTCGTGACGGTTCTCAGTTCTAACCATGTAAACAAATCTGGGGAGCGGTAAAGGTGACATGACGGCTCCCATCATACACTCAAAATATAAAGGCAGGTTCTCAAAAAGGAAAAACAGGCACCGGAATGACCAAATATGTCAAAAAATAAGCCTCAGTCAACCCTTCGGGACCTCCGGCGTGGGGCTGCGGTCTCCTCCTTCTCGTCTTCATTCTCGTCCTTGTCACCACTGCTTCCAGCATCCGCTGTCTCAGTGGCCTTGGGCTTCTCCGCCTCGGTGGCAGGTCTCACAGGTGCCTGCAATGAAAGTATATTCTGATCATCAGCTACAAGTTCTGAATGATGAGAACAGTATCAAAAGTTCTTGAAGAGAATCACTTACTGCTGGCTTCTTGCCACCGAAGAGGATCTTGAAGAGCACGGTAACAATGACAACAGCAACCGAGACCAGGACTCCAATTGTGAGGTTAGGCTGCTTCTCTCCCTTCTCAATCAGATCCTGCGTGAGAAACAGAGGAGTTTTCAATTTACTGGCTTTCAGAAGGTTACAAGATTGAACAGGATATCAGCAAGGATGTTCAAATCATACAATGATCTTTGATTTGTAGGGTGCCAAGAAAGGAACATCAGCAACTTTGTACAGAACATCAAAGATCTTTTTCTGCAGCATAGATTGACCAGTTAGTGAGCTGCAAGGATGAAATTAAACATAACAGCTGGAGAAAGGCCACAAGGATCACCTGGAAATCAGAAAGACCAACTGCGCCTGCCGCAGCCTCCTCCTCAGCCTTCTCCTTCTCTTTCTCAACCTGGTATTTAGGCTTCCAGGTCTTCTCTAGGATAGAGTTGGCAGCCTTCTCATCATCAGTAATAAGAATGTTGTCAAATAGGATGCCATCCTGCATCGTCCAGATCTCAATTCCAACAGCAGCAATTGGATCAAAGTCAGGCTTGCTGAGCTCAAAGTACTCAGGGTTGGGGATTTCCTGGGGCTTCCAGATACCCTTGTAGTTGGGGTTGTCAATCAGTGGTGCATGCCACTTGCCCTTGTAAGCAGGGTTTGGCTTCATCGGCCTCTTCCACTCACCACATCCAGGTGCCTCTTCACACTTGGGGTTGTCAATCTTGGGTGCCTCCCACTCGCCATCCTCCTCGTCATCCCAGTCCTCAGGCTTGGCAGCCTCTGGATCATCAATCTCCTCAGGCTCATCATCCAACCATCCCTCTGGCTTGGTGGCTTCCTCATCTACAATTTCCATCGGTGCATCCTCATCCCAGTCATCAGGCTTCACTGCGTTTGGATCAGGGATTTTAGCTCTCTCATCCCAATCCTCTGGCTTCTTGTCATCAGGGTCGGGAATGGTCTTGGATGGGATAAGTGCTGGCTCAAAATCATCAGCTGAAAGGAAGTTTGCCTCCTTTTTCTTCTCTCCATCAATCAATATGGTGACATCATTGTTTGGCTTCAAGATGGCCGTGTAGACGTGGGAGAGCTTGTCATATGGGACAGAAGGTGGGGACTTGAGGTGATGCTCAACATACTTTCCAGTCTTGGGGTTCTTGTGATTAAGGATGAAATGCACCTTGTTTGTTGACCCACATTTGTCTGGACCAAACATAATGGTGTAAGGAGTCTCATTGTCAAACTCCTTGGGATCCCATCCCGCTTCCTGAGGGCGGATGTACTTGAGATAGGCACCTCCACATTCAAGGCCATTCTGAAGCCTCACTTCGAACTGTAAGACTACTGTCCCATCCTTCAAAGTAACTGGCTTCTCAAGCTCCTTGACTATGGCATACTTCCTAGCCTTCTCGCTAACAAGAAGACCATAATCGTCATGTCCATCACTCTTGGCATGCTTCCATACACCTGCAATATCATATTACGATAACATTTAATTCATGCAGTCACACAATTACAAGAAAAGTATGAACAGAAAACAATGGCATGCAACAATAATTGTCTTAAAGATAAACGACAAGTAGCAAATAAAAATGTGAAGGGTGCCTAGCCAAATTAAGATATGTCAGGTTACAAGAAACAAAAACCATTTCTACTGACACATCCTGATCAAATTACAGTTAGCAAAAAAGGTCTTGTAATGAATCCTTAGTTGGGAAATAGTCAGCAAATCCTCAGCGTCATGCATATAGCTAGAACTATCCAAATACCACTCACCCTTGCATGGTATTCCACAATTTTATTTTTGCAACAATAAAAAGTTTCAGGAGCAACGCAAGTATACAGGTCACATAAGGATAACAATGCAAAAGGCGTGAAATCACAGCCATTTCGATAATCCTATGATCCTAACAGCCAAACAGCTGTACCATTAGCAATTAACGATACAGTGATCAAAAGAGCAGCTCCGCATCTAACGTGGTGGCCATCCACGCGCATCCGATTCACTAAATCACGTACTCCTAATTGGTAACACAATTTCCTCGCGAGCAAACAAGACCAGCATCCCCAGATCTCAGGAGCAGTCCTCCAGCTCAATTCATCGCTGGCGATTCATGGTGGAGACTAGTACAAGCTCGAACTACTTCCACTCAAAAACGACCACCCTAAACCCATAGATCTGGCGCAGATCGAACGAAACAGCTCACGGGAGATAGAGATAGATGCGCTGGTATACCTTGGTAGTCGCCCTTGCTGGAGACGATCCACCTCCCCTTGAAATCCTCGTCGAACGACTCGTGCAGAAGCTGCAACCCACAAAAACGATCTCAAATTTCGCACCAACGGAGCCGTATAGTACTAACAAAAACAGGGAGGACGAGATCTCCAGCCATCCGCTTACCGGGTCTGAGGCGCGGATCTGGACGAGCAGCGCCGAGATCAGGAGCACCAGCAGCGCGCGCCCTCCCATCATCTTCTCTCGCTCGCTCGCTCCCTCCCGATCTCCTCCCGATCTCCTCGCGCCGAGGCTTCTCGAACGAAAACTTCGTCCAACCAGAGCGGAGCGTCCGCGGGAGTAAGAGAGAGGTGGGGTATATGAAGAGGTCGCAGTGGAGCAGCGGACGGGGGAGCAGGGACGGCGGAGATCGTCCGAGCGGGCCAGTGAGGCCGGATCGGGCGAGGAAAATGGCGTGCGGTGACTTGTTCTGGCCAATTAGGGCGTGCGGGACGTGGTAGTGGCCAATCGGCGCGTGCCACGTACGACGCGTGACGCCTCGGTCGTGTAGGACGCCACGTCGGTCCGCAGCGTGGAGTGGAGTAGACGTGTGAGCCGGGGCCGGTGGGATCCGGGCGAAGTGGGCCGGACGTGTGTCCAAAAGAGCACGGCAGTTGTGGGCCTGCCTGAAAATTACAGAGGACCTGGTCCAGTCCTATACCTCGCCTACCTCGGAGTTGCAGCTGAGCGGGACTGATCAGACGCGCGGTGGTGGTTATAGATGGCTAAACGGGCCGTGTTTAATGGGTTGGTTCAAAGTATGAATTTTTTTGTCCCGTTTAAACACGGCACAATCCCATAAATTTTGTGCTCGGGCAGCTTGACACGGATTAGAGGTCGCGTGTGGGCCGAGAGGTCAACTCGATGAACGGCATGGACACATCAGTTTATTAATATTTTTATAAGCGTCTGCCTATTAACAGTCTGTCAACTGACTTTACGGTCAGAGATATATATATAATGACTAAACCGGCAGCTGACTTCCTACAAACATCTCGTGCCTGCTTTCGAGCAGCCACTGGCCGCTCGCCGTCGTTATCGTGTATGCGCCGCCCACTCACCGCCCTCTCGTCACGGCCCCCTCCCGCACATATGCCACCGTAGTCTCGACGTCCGCACCATCCATGACGCCCTCGTACCGCCTTCAGATTCGCTCACGCAGCCGCACCTATCTTGCCGCTACCACTTAACGGCCGACCGCACATGGTTCATCCTTGCCGTGTCGTGCTATGGACCAAAGCGAGAGCCCATGGACTAGCATGGTATGACTCGATAACAAAGTGGGTCGTGCCTGCTTGAAATTAAATGAGTCGAACTTTTTCGTATTTAGGCTAGGCCATGTCGAGCCGCTCGCGTGGACATCTATAGTGGTGGTGGTCGAGTCGACAAATGCAGGTCATCGGTCAGGAGGAGTATTTCTGATGTAGCCTCATTCTGCACCTGCATAGACTTTGCATAAAATTCATGTAGGCAAACTACAATGTAGATTTCTCTTATAAACACTGCTCATGTATTTAACATTCTCAAATTCATATCACCAATGGACCATTTAGGGTGCGTTTGGTACAATTTTTATTCTTAGGAAGTTTAGTGATTTGGATTCAACAAAACGAAGAGGGCAATCAAAATGGCCCATATACAAATGTATGGCCGTTTTCACATAAATGGCGTTTTCACATAGATGGAGCTTAACATTAGAGTTCAATAAAAGTACTGTCGGGATCACGTACCCCCGGTACCTAACAGACCGCGCTCATACGCGCAAAGTTCAGAGGTTGGGCGATCACGAGTTCCGACCCCCCAACGGCAATCTACGACGGCAACGCCTTAGCCGCACGGCCACGCGAAGACTCCGGTCTCCGAAGGCCGACCCTCGGAGAGCGACCCTTGGAGGGTAAGTACCACGTTATGGTACATTTACTTTGACGGCTAACTGCCATCCGTCCTAACGAGACGGGACGAGATTCACCACTGCGACACTCCAGCAGAAAGCTGCAACGGCTGCCGGACAAGACATGACAGCACTGTAGCCGACACAGTAGCACCGGACGAGCATCACAGTACCCGCCGCTGCTGCCGACGCGACGGGTCACAACCACGTCTGGACGAAGCGAAATGATGGCGACAACGACGGAAGAGCCCACCTGTCGGCGAGACGACGGAATCGTGTAAGACCTATTACTTATAACCTCAGGGCCCCCTTCTATATAAAGGGAGGCCCAGGGAGCGATAGAGACACGAAATACAGAGGAAACACGAACACGAACACAAGCAACAGCCACAAGCACACGAAAGACAAAACCACGAGCTCCATTAGAGCCCAGAGTCCTTGCATCCTTTCGAGCAAGCACCCCCCACTCGCCCGCATTCTGAATCCTCCCGCGAAGAGAGGATCCTGTCTTTGTAATATTATCATCTAAATAATTCGCTACCTGGATGTAGGGTATTACACCGTTCGAGATGGCCTGAATCAGGTAAAAAATCTCCTTGAGTCTTCTTTAGACTAGGCCCTATCGAATCTGACGGCACACCTCCCTCACAAACATATATTTACTGTGTCGGTGGTCAGAACGCCGACAATTACATAAATACGATGAGTGAAATCTGCAGATATCAACATTGTCTACATATGTTTTGAGTGTATGAGGTTTAATTCATACCTGAACACCAGCAACATAGACCTGGACAAAATCAAAACTTGGGAGCAAGTAAACACGAAGAGTAATTCCATCTCTGAACTTGCTCAACAATGGCTTTCAAAGCTTTGCCCTTGTTTTTGGCAACAAAATCTTTTGTATCAACTTTTGCTGGCAACATTCTTACCGAGTCAACCTTCTGTTCCTGAAAGATACACACACTTTGAGAGAAGTGTCCTGGCAAGGCATTGGAGCCAAAAAATGTGGTACAACAAATACAATTTGAGGGGTGTGTTGCTACACCGATGAAACAGCTAGCCATGATAGCGAGCAAAGGACAAAAATAGCACACTCGTAATTTCTACATATGTCATGCATAATAATGATCGCATGCACCATAGAAAGTTTTGAATGATGTAATTTTACCAAAATCTATGCAGGCAGGTTAGTCCAAATTTAAAGGAATGTTACTAACCGTGGTCCAAAGACCTAAACCTACTCACTTGGCATTGTTCTCCAACCTTAGCAGCTCAGCGTAGGGCCCCATTAGCCCTGTGAATCTGTTCTTTAACCTGATGACCAAACAACATTAGTTAAAATGTAGAGTGAGTTTTTCGATCCGAAACAAAATGAAATTTAAAGAATGTATATGACAATATTTATAGGGCAGCAGCACCATGGCATTTTTTTATTTAAAGGTAAAGTGGTTGAAGGATCCCACCTTTGCCCATCCATTGGCAACTATTATGTTGGCAACTATTTTGCTCACTACATTATGGTCATCAATGTAAAATGTGCCAAATTCACGGCCCGTAGAAAGCACGTTATCCACTCTAAATGTGACATCCTGTTTTCATGTGCATCTCACATAAGTTGTAAAAACACTGAATGTTACACACACAACTATACAGACTTCCAAGCAAAAAGCTCATCCGTTCCAAAGCGACGTGCCTGCGCAAACACAGAGAGAGAGAGAGCAACATTTAGAACTGCAGATGGTGAGACATGAGATCTCGCTGTGGTACAGATCCCAAACCTCACAAAAACTTTAGCATCGCCCAAACACTACATTACAAAATTTTGGTGATGGAAAAAGGTGAAAACACATGCATCGAATCAACACATGCAAGAATCAGCAAAGAAACCACGAGATCTGGGCGATCCCCTCGATGCGAAAAGACTGAGAGTTCAAACCAAAACCTACAACAGATTTGCACGTCGGGACAACGATAAGGACTAGGGATTGATCTGCCAGGGGACGAAGCGTCGATGTACCTCGGCACGAGAACCTTACCAGGTGAGAACACCTTATCGTCAGTGGAACGACCTCGATCAAAGTGCTCAAGGAGGCGTGGGTTTGGGGGGGGGGTGAAGGTGGCGAGGGAAATTTCAAGCTAGGTGAGAGAGAGATGGGGGGAGAAGGAGGTGTCTCAGCCTATTTGTAGGGTGAAGGGTAGGTGGAAACATTTAAAAAACTGTCTCAATTTCACTTTTTAAGTCATATTGTCCACATAAATTATTGTTAATTATTTTTTTTCTATGTATAATTAGACATATAGTTGAGGACTTAAGGGCAGTAGCAACGGGAGAGCTACATACGGCTAGATATTCAAGAGCAGGGCTATCTACTTTCTTTTGATTTGACTACCGAAGGAGATGCCGGTATCTGGGATTGTCGTCAACCACGGATGGCTTTTTTTTTTACTTAACCACAGACGGCTTGTTGGGTTGTGTTAATTATCTATAATACTTATTTAAGTGTCCCTCACTAACTATCAAAACTAGAATATCAGTGAGCCACGTCAACTTTTTTGTTTGGACCGTTCGATCGCGATCTGGAATCAGGCATCGGACCGTTCGTTCCCGTCAATGTCCCCACGTCTTCCCACCGTCTCCTCGGCTACCCCTGCCCCAACGCCCAACATCTCTCCACGCGCTTACCGTCTCCCGGTCTCCCCGCGAGCGCCGCCCCCTCTACTCCGCTCATTTCCCCACCGGCCCTGCGCCGCCTCTGCTCCTCCCCGCACACCACCGCAGCCTTTCTACCCCACGGGCCACCACCCCTCCCCATGCACCTGCCTCCCCTGCTCCCAATCCTCGCCAGCATCAGATTCGCACCATCCCCCCTCCTCATAAAGCGGGGATCGCCGACCAGGCCGCCCGGGGTGAGCTGCCGAAGGAGGTGCGGCCGCCCTCCGCGGGACCCGAGGACGAGGAAGAGGAGGAGGGGGACGTGTGCCGGACCTGCCGCAACCGCGGGGACGAGGACCACCCGCTCCAGCACCCCCGCGCCTGCAGCGGCAGCATCAAGTTCGTGACCAGGACTTGCTCCTCCAGTGGCTCGACCATAGCAACTCTTGCCAGTGAGAGGTAAGCTGCACCTGGTACTTGGCCGTCGCACAAGAGCTTTGGATTGGTTTGATTGCGTCATTCAATTGGTTGATTGGATGCTGATAGGGGCTTAGGTTGCTGATATTTTGATCTAAAATGCAGATTCGGGAGCTATTAGGCTCTGGTGCTGGATTGGGCTATGGATATTTGTTTTGTTAGCTGTTGGATGACTATCGACTGACCTTTAGTTGGTGCTGCAGTTTGATTTGGGCAGGGTAAATATTTGTAGGAATATATCCTGTGATTTTACACTGTTAAATGTTAATCAATAAACTCAATATTTATTTATTTGTCTCAACTGATTCTCTCATATCTCAGAATTGTGTTGGAAGAAGATGAGGTTTATTCTGTGGCAAGACTTCTAGGTGATTTGTTTGCATATCGTGCCTCTGGGACTGGTCATTTGGAATTCCTAGCAGGTTGGCTCTCTTTTTTGTATATTTTAATTCAATAATTATATGGTATTATGAGTATATCAATATCATTCTACGGATCTCTTTTATTCTTTATGCTCTAGGGCTGGCTCTACTGCAAAAGCATGGGAATTTGCCTGATTTGCAGAAAAGATCTAATTTATCTTATTTGAACACGTTACTATACATTATTCTGTTGATGTCTATATTTTCAGTTCACTCTTCATAATCGTAGTGATTGGTTTGCACAGGTGAATTCTAATACTATATCCACCACTGGTCTGCTGTCCAAATGATGCTCACCGCGTATGTCCACCTTGGCACAAAGAACTGCGATTTCCAGTTGGAAAGCAACATCTTCAAGGACTGCACTTACGGTATGAGATGAACCCCATACTTTGCTACAGCGGGCCCAGAAAAAGATTATATACAATTTGCTAAAAGATATAGGAAATCTACAGTGATGTATTTAGACCAACGACTACAACTACTGCTAAAGGTTTAGTTTTTTTAAAAAAAAGTTACTCAAAAGGTTTAAGAATTATAAAAAAAAATGTACCAATACTACATCAACAGGCATTTTTTAAGTATTCAATATATCCATATGTTCCCATGGCCATTGATAGCTATTGAATTATGTCTCTTTAATTTGTCAGCTGTAACGCTGTTGGATTGATCAAAAGTTAAAAGTTTTCTTTTTGCCACATGCATAAGTGCTCCTCCAATTGCTATGTTTTTAGAGCTTATCTGTCATGGTTAGAGAAGGTTGATAATGGAAGTGTGCTCTGTAGGTTTCATATCAGTCATTGTAGTAGTTTACACTTCTCTTTTTGTGAAGAAGTGAAACATACAGCAGCATGATGAAAGGCTGATTTTGTCACGCTGTTGTGCAGGCCTATGAAAGAACATGGAGGAGTTGGTATTGTTTTCCTTTTTTTTGAAATCGGTGTTGTTGTCCTTTGTATGGTCAGAATAGAGTAACCAGCTGATATTTGTTTTTGCTGTATACAGTCCATCGATAAAGGTTTGTGCTGACTCTAATACACAATAATTAAATTATTTGGTTAAGTATCAGTCTACTAAACGATGCAATTAGCATTCAGAGATTTATTAATGATCAAATATGTAACACAGTAAAATGTGTCATCTAGATATTTTTGGCTGAGGTAAAACATGCCTCAAATGGCTATTGAGGATCGAGGATTGATATTCTCAAGTTTTGTTCTCAGGGTGAGTTTCAGAGGAGTTAGGTTAGATTTTGCTCTCACATCTTTATTTTTTAGTTGGTTTTTCAAGAATATCTCATAGTTTATGTGAGAGTTTTATGCAGGAACAATCATTTGGCTGCCAGACAGAGAAGCAATCCCTATAATTTCATTGCTACGCCATTGTGGAATCAGTGCTCCATTATGTTGCGGAATCAGAATTTTCTGTATCTCAATGCATCAAGTTCTCCTATTCATTTTCTACTTAGCAAGATAATATGATAATAGGAGATATCATGTAGTTTGTATTGTACGAACTGGGAAAAAGCACCCGTCAATCCGCATTACTCTGTAACCTGCATATAATATTCTATCATGCATGTGAAATAATTTATGACTAATTTTTCCATTAAAAGTTATAGGGGTTCAAGCTCCCGTCCAGAGTCTGTAAAGGTTCAGAATTGTTCATTAATACACAGTTCTTTCCATTGAATTGTTCAGGATTGTATTTTCCAAACTTTATTTTTATATTATCATCTAATCATCCATAAGTTCCGGAGCAACGCACAGGGAGTCATCTAGTTATAAAGATACCAATCATGCAAAGTTAGTTCCATACGTCTTACAAAAATTATTAGTATGAGATTTATCTCTTGCTCGGACCAACCAGATGCACATCTAGAATGGAAACTATATTTTGATACGGTTAAAGTATCATTGACATTTACTTTGTGTTTGGTTCGTGGACTGAACCAATCTGTACAAGACAACTCATACAGATTCTTAGAATATTTCTCTCAGATGTTGGATCATTTCGTATAGGAAACAAAAAGGCTGAACCATTCCATCGAGGCTTTGTTAGCTCTGCTAATGATTTGTGATTAAGCGTAATTAGTTAATAGTAGTTGTTATTAAGGATAATTATCTAATTTTTTATTGCAATTAGATATTATTAGTTACACCAATTAATTATCAATAAAATTCAATGATGCTTAGTAAATACAATTAATGGTAATTAGTTAGGATTGATACAAATTAGTGTAGTTTATTAATGCCTATAGATATAAAATAATGTTATCATTAAAAATAATAAGTTATATGTTAGTGTAATAAAATCTTATAAGTGATGTAACATATTTTTGTACCATCGTACAATAAATCAAACATAATCATGTACTATCTCATCCAGCTATCCAAACATCCTATTTGTACCATCTTGTCGAGGACCGCCTCGTCCTGAACCTCTCATCCAGGATGATTCCATCCATCCAATTTTGTTTCACCAATCATACACTACCTTAGTTTTCTATATCGCGCTGACTATGTTATGACCCACCAAGATATTACTCCCTCCGTCTTATTTTATAATTTTATAAGTCATTTAGGTCTAGGCACGTGAATTAAAGAAGTGAAAAAGATAGGATATTTTGAAAATGAGGAGAGAGATAGAGTGAAAATGTATTAAAAAGAGAAAAAAGTATAATGCGAAATAAGAACTTATAATTTAAGAAAACTTGAGGATGTCAGAGGGACTTATAATTTGTTGGAATGGAGTGAGTAGTATAATTTTGGTGTGAATTCGCAAAGGTGTCCACATGGGCTGCAGTGACGTATCGTTGGTTTTGGCGCAAATTCGCAAGCAATGGACTAATATTTGGTTTTTGGTATGCATTTGCAGGCGATCACATCATGAGGCTAACTTGGACACATTTAAATTTATTAGGTTTCTGTTGTAAGTGGCTCAAATTCGCAAGCTATAGCTTGGAACAAGTGCACCATTAAGGAGTTTGCAACAACTTGATTACATCTAGTGTGACCAGAACCTCGTACATTGATGATTTAATGAAAGGATTAATTTGATATATGCCATTACAATTTTGTGAAATTTAAAATATATCATTCGGACTCATGTGTTATTCACTTACAGAGTCTCATCTGTTATTGACACATTAATGATATATTTCAAAGTTTGTAAAATTGTAATGGCATGTATCAAATTCGCTTTTTGTGAAAATAACATGAAAAGATTTTCTTGACATGTTGTGTCATTTTATTCGGTAACAACGACATAAAATATATTAACCATTTTATGGCTGCTATGACGTGATTTTTACCCTTTGTTTTCTTTCCGAAAGGGAAGATTAGCTAGCATCATGAGATCCTAAAGATCAGCATCAATTTGGTTGAAATACTTCACTCTTGTTGTAATCGCTGGTAGAATCAAATTATGCATCTAAAGGATTAACATGTAAAGTATACGAGTAATCAATTATGCATCTCTTTTATATACTACTATTGCTAGAAGTTTCAGATATGTCATGGTGTATTAACACCATGCTTTATGGTAATACTTATTCCAACTTGATTGAAGTATACGTCAAAATTGAAAGCTCAAGGAATGTAGTCGACAATCCAACCATCCTTTTAGGACCATTTATCAGGGAAAATGAGAATAAAAAAATACAGTTATTATGATACCATGCCATTAGTGTAAAAGTATGAAAACACTGACTTCTTCCTCACCATGGCTTGCAACACTAATTGGAATGAGGGGATCATAAGTGAGTTAGAGTCCGAACAAACCCCATAAGATTGCCCTGATCTCATTGTATGAGTATTTAGAGCAGAGTTGGACCTCAAGATATAACTTTTTAAAAGGCACATATTCGGTAAGTTGCATGCACCTTGAGTTTCAAATAAGGGGTCTATGGTTGTGCTCACATCATTTTTATCATGAAAGAAAGGAGATATAATCTAACATGACTGGAGCAATACAATTGTATCATATCCATTGAGTTGACAAACAAAATAAGTACCCTGAGCTATATAAAATAATGGTCAAGCATATGATGCATAGCTCATGTGGAGCCTAAAATTTTACATGCAGAATGGTACATACAAAAACTAATTTTCACAAGTGCCTTTTTGGAGAAAAAAAAAGGTATCTTATATATGAGAAGACGGATGATGGGCACATTGCATGGGTACGAGGCCAAGACCTAGACAATAGTTGGTTGTTCCGTACAATCCTTTTCTACTAAAATACTCCTATATTTTCTCCACTCTTTAAACAGGGCAAAGCTAAGTGTAGTTGTCGGTGTCAGCTGACACCATAAAATTTCACAGATTCTTCGTAAAAGAGGCACTTATTTTTTTGCCCTCTTTTAAAGAGCCAATTTAGCTTATTTTTTCAACTTTACTTATTTAAACTTACTTTTGTACTTTAAATAGCCAGTTTGACCCTATTTAATGAAAAAGAATGATCAAATTGACTATTAGCATTCAAAACATGGTCACACAAACAATTACTCCATCCATTCTCATTCGTTTTTTAATTGATGTCTTCGTTGACTTTTAAATTTAATTTTGACAATTCGTCTCATTTAAAAAATTTACTAAATTTGATATAATTTAATTTATCATTAAAATTATTTAAATCACAGTTTAAAATTTTACACATTCGAACAAATAGTTTGAATAACACAAATAATCAAAATTGATTGTAGAAATCTTATGAAATTATTGTTCTTAATTAATCTGACACCTTCCGCTAATGAAGCTGACACCAACAATATTTGATGTCGTTTAGAATGGCACGATCAGTTTGAACTTTTAAAACGTCAGACCAGCAGATGCAATCCTTCACGTGTGTGTGCGCTTCCGTTGTTGGATCGCTGACGAGCGAACGTGATTAAGGTTTGACCTTCTCTCCCTCTGGGGAACACCGAACACGTCAATGCCTGACCTTCTCTCCCTCTGGCAGAAGCATCGGCAGCGTTGTTGGCCCAAGCAACTCTGGGGAGAGAGTCACGGCCCACCATCATACAGCAAGAGAAGTTAATGTGGGCCCGGAGGGGCGGCGAGTGGTGGAGTGGTTGGTTGGGTAGACAAGTCCGTCCGCGGAAGATACCGCGGCAGCTCCCAAGAGTCCCAAGTCCCAACGCGCCGAACCCAACGGAAGCCATCAAAGCCAGCCGCGCCGCGCTCCCAACAAGCTGCGGTCGCGACCGTCCAGAGCGCCAGCCCCTGGCCCCGCGGCCTCGCCGGCGTTCCCCTTCTTCTTCCTCCGCCGCTGCCGGTGGTGCCCTGGTGTGGTACGGCTCTTCTCCTTGCTCGCGCTGTCGCTATTTCTTTATTCGGAAACCGTAGCTGTTTCTTCGTCTCCGGTGGAATTTCCTTTTTTGGGCGTATCTTTGTGCGCCGGAGATTCTCGCTGGCCGACGCGGGACAGACTGGAGTTGAATCCGTCGAGAGTTTGCGTGGGGATCTTATCTCGTCGGTCCGCTGGGCTGAATCGGTCGAGGTTGATTCGCAGAGAGCGCCCTCCCCCGAATGGATCCCCAAGTGCGTGCTCGGCTCGATACGGCGTGCTGTTACGATCTACTACTATTGTCTTCTTAGCTACTTGTGCTATTGGTCGAATTCAGGAATTGAAATTGTACTTCGAAACAATTTGCTGGTTTCGTGGGAAGCAGCGATACTGTGACCGACCGTGGATGCTCAATCTTTTTCGGGCGTGATTAAGTGGCGATGTGTTTTTAGTCAAAATTGAAAGCGGAGTCTGTCAGATCCTGACACACAGCACTGGTGGGCAGGATTCGGTGAAAAGGTGAACAGATACCGTATAACATTCAGGCTAGTCAGCCTACTTAAAACATCTTTATACTTCCAGTATCCAAAGGTTATTGTCTGGAAGGAACAACTGGCCCTGCATTTGTATGTGGAGCCACAAAATGTATAAGTTTTTTTAGGCTCTGGAAGTAGGTAGCGGTGCTGATGCCCCTTCATAAGCTTACAAAGGCCTAGTGTTGTAACAAAAAAAAAAACTTACGAATTTAAAAGTACAAATACTAGGTTTTTAAATTTAACCAAATCTATAGACAACATTGGTCAAAGCTAGATTACACGAAACCCAAACGCACATTTATTTTGGAACGGAGGTAGTATTTCATTGTTTCTAGATATTCGATTTCATCCAATAGTTCAACATTGATTGCCGCATCATTTTTTGATGTTATCATTGTTTTTCATGGCAACCTGGATCTAGGTCGAAGATGACACACAGGTATTCAAATGAAAGTGCCTCATCCAGTTCAACATATTTGAGTAGCCAAAGGAGCGAGACTGATGATGACAGGATGATTGCAATGGTTCTTACAGAAGAATATGCCAAGTTAGATGGTGCTATGGCCAAACGTCTCACAAATTTAACTTCGATTCCTGTAAGATGTTTCGTGATTTTCTATTATTTGTATTCTCTTGTTCCTTTTCTTGTACGCAACAGTTGATCGTTTATTTGGCAAGCACATTATTTCTTTCCCGTTTTGCTACACATTTATTGATTGAATGAAAGCTTCTTCTCTGACACTCATTTTACTATGAATTGTGCAGCATGTTCCCCGGGTTAACTCATATTTCCCAACATATAGTGATGCCACAATGGACCATTATCGCCTTCTCGATAGGTTACTTTTCATGAACTTTAGTTTGGTTCAATCTGCTCAAGCATTAACAAGTATTCATTCATAAGAATATATTTCAGTATTTTCTCTTATTCTGCAAAGATCTTTATTTTCCGAACATTGAACATTGGTTACTTCAAGCTTCCAGTAGTCTTTTGTCAAACACTTGACTGTTTAGTGTAGAGTTTGCCTGCTATAAAAATCTGTATAGGATCTTGCGGAATAAAATAAATGAAACTTCGGTGCAAGCGTATAGATCACACCCTTTTTCTTTCAGAAATATTTTATCTATGGGACATGCAGAATAGAATGTATAATTATGTCCATTTCATTTGTATGTTGTATCAGCATTTCCAAACAATATGACCCTTCATAGTATGCGCATTATGGAGATGGAAGCCCAGTATTTTGTAACTACCTTCTGCTGTTTCAACTGAACATCAGTATATTTTCATTGATGTAAGAGCTTTTTGCAGGCTTAATGCATATGGCTTGTGTGAGGTGCGGGTAGCTGGTGATGGAAATTGTCAGGTTCACCGGCTTCTTATGCCCATTCTATTTACTTGATGAAATCTGATAATTATTTTACGCTCTTTGCCATATGGTTATGCGGTTGGTTTCGTTTTTTGCGCAGTTTCGTGCACTCTCAGACCAGCTATACCGATTGCCTGAATATCACAAGCATGTCCGAAAAGAGATTGTAAAGCAGGTACGCTGATCACTTTAATCATACTGGAAACACCACTTTTTAGTTAATGGTTGCTGAACGTATGCTTGTTATTTGATGATTCTTGCCTTTCTTTTTGTAGTGTGTAGTGTTATTGATTATTTGTTTGATAATTCCTTGGATGAGATACCTGTGTGCTTATATATGATGTTTTTTGTCCTTGTGCAGCTCAAGGAACACAAGTCCTTGTACGAAGGTTACGTTCCAATGAAATATAAACATTACTATAAGAAAATGAAGAAGTATGTATTTTTTCTATTATCAATTTTGCTGCTTCATTTTTTATTTTTTTTGAACTTTGCTGCTTCATTAAAGACACTTCCTGAATCATTATAGCTGTGATGCCTGTTTACTGCAGGTCTGGTGAATGGGGTGACCATGTCACACTGCAAGCAGCTGCTGATAGGGTTGGTTCTCTTCCTACTCAGCTATGTTTTGATCGTTATTTTTTCAGATTAGTTTTCACTCTATCGACTCTAGTACTGCAACTGTTTATCCTTTGTGTTACCATGCCAGTAATAGCTATTACTTGTATCTACTGAATGCAATACAAAAAGATGTGTTATCTGTGCCTGGACCTTAGGAGTAGAATGTAAATGATCTCATAGTATGTATTATTCTGATGTATTTGGATTCATGGCAAACAGATACTCATGATTGCTTATATATATATATATATATATACTGTTGCACAACATGGGATCTCTTCAGAAAGAAAACAGCTAATGCTTCATTTTTTGTCAGTTTGCCGCAAAAATCTGCCTTCTAACATCATTCAGGGATACCTGCTTTGTCGAAATCATTCCACAGTATCAAGCTCCACAGAGAGGTAAGGTTTTGGATTGCATCATGCAACTTTGACTATGTCCTGTTCAGCATACGATTCTATATAACTGTACAAAAACCAAAGAAAAGTTTCAGACCCCCACCCCCCAACAAAATCTCATGTTTTTTCAGAGATTTGGCTTAGCTTCTGGTCAGAAGTTCACTATAACTCGCTTTATGATGCTCGAGGTGAGATGCATAATATACTTCTCATATTTTGCTTATGGAATGTCTTAAATACATTGTCGTGGTTGTCGTTCCTTCCAATGCACTCCCTTTTATCAAAAAACGATATTCTTGCTTCCTTGCAGATCTGTCTAACAAATACAAGCCTAAGAAGAAGCATTGGTTCTTTTAGCTTTCATGTGAGAGACTTGCTTCTCCTGTCGAAGCTGGGCCCATCAACGGTGGTTCCATGGCTGTTCTTCTGTGCTACTCCTGGGGACAACCTCTGCGATTTTCTCCCCTGTATCTCTGAACTAATGGCCTGCTGCGCTTTCTGCTTCCTCGGTATAGCATCATATATGTCATTAGATGCAGTTCCTATACTGAAATTGTGGCTGCTCCTTATAAATAGATACAACTTTGCTGACATACATATTGATTGTACACCCCATTTTTTTCATTGTTACATTCTTTATAAAGCTATATATATGTACCGTTCATCAGTTCATTCATTTTACTGGGAAGAATTTGTCACTACACCCTGAGCCCTAATGTACATTGCCAACAGCTGATAATTGGGCATGGCTAATATGTATGAACATGTTTACCAGTTATCATGCCTGAACGAATAGCTTCTTGATTTTTCCGAGCCAGGTTTGCGAGTTGTTTTTAGAATGTTCAAACTTGTATAAGAACTAATTCTGTGGACGGCCTGTTTGTGCTCATGGAAGAGTTGCGGAAGATGTAATTTTGCCATGAACTCGGCGGTTTTCACATGGTATTTGCTGAGCAGATTTGTCCTTGGCAGGTATTCCAAACGCGCACGGACGATTTCTAAGCGCGAGAAACTGAATCTGTTGTGGGTGGGGTGGGCATAAGGAGATAATTTAGATGGGCTGTAATCAAATGGGCTTTAAAGTGATCCGTCCGAGGCCAATGTGTGCCATGGGCTTGCAGGTATAGGCCTCGTGGCGAAGGGAGGCAAGTCGATCTCACAAAAAACTGAACACGGCGTGGCGTAGATGACTTGCAGGACGAAGAGGTGAGCTTGGCAGACAAGCGGATTTTCTACTAGCCCTTCTTACATGCTTGTTATATCTATCACCATCGGATCGTTAAATAAATAGATGTAATGAATCTTTTATTTTTTAAAAAAAGTGAATTCTACATATTAACCCACGTATTATTCCCACTAAATAATTTACCGCTTGGCAGGCAGGTTCGTCCAGCGCGACTTGACGCGTGGTCGCCGCTAGCATCTTACGCCGCCGAACTGGGGCCAGCGCCAGGGTAGCCGCGGCGACCGCGCCTTGAAACGGACGTACACGCTGGGTCATCGTTGCGACGAGCGTGGAAACCGAACGCCTGGCCGGCTGACCGGAAAGTCCAAGTCGACGAACGGTAGATCTGTGCTGTGCTCGTATAGACCGAGGAAATTGTTTTGTTCTGCAGTACCAATTATTGGAGCAGCACGCATCGCTCGCCACCCCCCCCACCACCACGCAGGAACTGCAAAGCAGCTGATCGCGGTGCCGCACGCATCGCTCTCCGCCCCACCACGCACGGCCCGGCAGGCACGGTACCGATGCCGTCAAGCTGGCTCGGCAGTCGGCACCCACCCACCACTCGGCCGCCGTACCGTACGTGTGACGTTTCGTTCACGTCGCCGTCGTTGAATCGCTTGCGTCGCGACGTGCATCGATCCCTGCTTGTTGCCTAACGGACGGACGCTGCGTTGCAACTTGCGATCTGTCAGTCACGGAACTTTTCCCACGGAACGCAACATGCAGCAGACTCATCTTTTTGACCCCGAGCTCATACAGCTGCCCGTCAAGCAAGCTGTACTGGAGCCGTGCGCAGATGGACGGTTCTCACTCAGCAGATTCCATGTGTATTGTTCATGCATCACCACTATTTCTAATATAGTTCAGGCGCGCTTCTCCTGCCGTTGTCTACTACTCCTACCTACTAGCTTCCGTGCACATTCATCTCCTATCGAGAAGATACACATGGCCGGTACGTGCCCATCCTCCTGGCGTATGTACGTGGTCGGTGCGCGTCGTCGTCGTCGACGGATGGCGCGGCGCAAGGAGACGTGCACGGACCACGCAAAGACGATCGATGCTTTCCAGACAGTGGAGGACCCGATCGATCGAGGTGATCAGATGTTTACAGGCGATAGTGAATCGTTCGCTAGGGAACAAGAACTCGATATCAGCTGGACGCGATGATGATGGTACTGTGCGTAATGTTCCAAATTAGCGGATGGGCACCGTGTCATTTTCTGTTTGAATACATTTGGTTTTTTGCCTCGGAATGTTTGTGCCCCGCGATATAGAGAATCAGTGTGCAGCATCCTGTACCCCCCCCCCCCGGGTTCTCGTCACAAAGACAAAAGTCACTGTTGTCGTCGATACCAACAGTGTAGTATACTAGTAGACTAAAGATTGTACAGTACTCTAGCCTGTTTCCGAGCCATGCATGCGATCACGGGTCATGAATCTTTGAACAGTGCCGCAGCAGCTAGCCGCGCACCCACGGTATCGGGCGGTACATGCACGATCCGATCGGGGACCGTCTCTGACTGTTCCCCCCACGATCCTGGGCCATGGTATTCGTCCGGCTGCTGCCGCTGCCACAAGGCGCTTGCACAGAAAAGTGAAAGCTATCCACCCCAATAGAAGACGAAGCAAGCAGTAGTACTGTACCAGCGCTAGCATATTACCGCCTCCACCAAACGACGGGTATGGTGAAACAGCACGAACGTGGATACTAGCATATGTTCCCCCTGCGAACTCGATGAAGACGCCTGCATGGGTGTGGGGCTATGGCAGGTTGGCATCGATGGCAGCTGCTACTCCTGCTCAAAATTGCCGTCGTGGGGATCTGCAGCAACCAAGCCAACTTGGTCGATCGCTCAGAGCTTGATTGGTATTGGTAGTAGCCCGCGTATGCGTGCGACCTTTATAGTCCGCTGCTGTCTGGACGTATACTACCGACGACGCACTCTTCAATCCGTGTGGGGAATCCTGCATGCAGCGTCGTCGATCTTGCAGTTGCAGGCTTGCAGCTGCGCGCGGTAGCAGGGCCATGCCTCTCTGTTCACGCTTCAGCCGTGCCATGCATGCCTTTCCACAACTCCTGCGCTGATGAAGAACACAAGCAGCAATCAACAGAGGACGGAGCCGCGGCCAGCGCCCAGCGCCCAGCGTAGGGTCATCATGGATCAAGCGCAGGGCCGGGTGGATCATGGATGGCGCCGTTGCTGCCGGTCCTTGTTCGCGCATCGCGTTACCACTATTTGTAACAGTACCGGTTCTCCGGTCTTTGTCTAGCTAGCAAGCTTCCATGCGCATTCTCCGCCGTCGAGATCGAAGATACACGTTCGAAATTTCAAGCATCACAGCTTCAAAAGATAGTCACTGAATTTACGTGCAGCACCCTCCAGATGTCAGCGTCGCGCGAGAATTACTCTTGAGGCGTGGCCCGGTACCCGTCGCGGTTCTCGCCGTCGTCGGCAGAGTACTGTTATACGCGGCCGGCCCGTCGTCGGCATGCGGCCCTCGCTGCACATGCTACTGGTCCCCGCGATCGCGATCCTATCGGTGCCGGTGCCTTCGACGTCACACATGAGACCTTATTATCATCGGCGCGCCGCGCGCGGGCGCCACAACGTGCACAATCTAGGCCCGAGACTGTAGAGGGGGGAGAGGGCCATATCACGGTGGGGATCGACGAGTCAACCTCTTGCTCGATCGATCGTCTGGCTGCTGGCGCTGCACAGCAGCCGCCACAGCTGTTGGATAGTTAAAGTTCTGTCGTCAAAGATGCATGTGCCACGGACCGATCGCCGGCTGTATATGGAACGTGAGAAACAAAAGAATATCCGCGCCACCGTCGACAGGCCAGCTCCTCCAGTCGCCCAGCACGGCGAGGGTGAGAGGCTCAGGACGCGCAGTCGTGTTGCATCGAGGTGCGGGCCGCGGACGCAAACGACGACGCCGCGTCCAGGTACAGAGCTACGGCTTCGTCACGCAAGCAAGGCGTGCGTGTGGCGGTGGGGGAGGCGTGAGTGATGCTGCTCCCGCGTAGTAGGCACCTATGTCGGTCCATGCACGCGCAGTTGGCAAGGGTTCGATCGATCGATGTATAGGGTAACAGAGCCGCGTTCCGGAACGCAAGAGATTTCTCTTCTACAGGCACATAACAGGCACATAATGTTGTATCTTTATTCTGGTGTCTAGGAGTGCAGATGCGACAGTCTCGTGTCGAAGAATAAATATGTGGTTCAGAGGTGATCAATACTTTCGGATCCGGTTGTCGAAGTCGTGGAACACGATCCGATTGTCGGAGTCATGGAACACGATCCGACCATCTGCCTTTTATCGATTCAGTCCTTTGCGCTAGGGCAGCATCGGTCGGTGGCGAGGGCAGTGGCGTAGAAGTCACGGCGACATCGTCGATCTCTCGGTGACGGCGGTCGTCGTGGCGGTGACGGCGGTGGTGCTTTCCATCGGCACAGCGCCCCCTCACAGATCGAGTTTAGTATTTATCGATAGGATGTGACGGTACGGACGAACTCGGTGTGAGTACCGGCCGACCCTCATCTTTATTTATTGTGACGCTGACGATAGAGGTCCACCAGTCATAATGGGTTGGGCGCCTCCGATTAAGACGCGATTAGGTAAAGGATCCATTTAGACCGTTGGGTCAAAATAAGTGGAGATCAATTTCTAACATTCTCCTCCTTAGTCTCACCTTATACTTTTATCTTTAATACTTTTTAACTTTACTCATTCTATTACAGATTAATGCATAGAATTGTCTCATTGTCACGATCAATCACCGATAGATTTAACAGCTACAATATATATTTTTGTTTTGAAATAGTTAGTATATATTTGGGCCATATTTTAGTTCAGAAATCACAAGCTTTTTTTTAAAAATCCATGCCGGCAACATATTCAATGAATACTTTGGGTGGTAAGCCTTTAGTAAGCGGATCCGCTAACATCTTTGCGGTACTTATATGCTCAAGACTTATTATTTGATCTCAAACTTTATCTTTCACAATATAGTACTTTATGTCAATGTGTTTGGCAGCATCACTTTACTTATTGTTGTGTGCATGCGTTACTGCGGGTTCATTATCGCAGTATAACTTAAGTGGTCCATAGATGTCGTCAACCACTTTTAAACCGGGTATGAACTTATTAAGCCAGTTCACCTGCCCCGTTGCCTTATAACATGCTACAAACTCGGCATACATTGTGAACAATATAGTGACTGTTTGCTTTGAGCTTTTCCACGAAATAGCTCCTCCAGCGAGAGTAAACACATATCCGAATATTAACTTTATATCATCTCTCGCATAATCAAAATATGTGTACCCCACTATGTGGAGTGAATCTGATCTTCTGTATGTCATTATAAAGCCTTTTGTTCCTTGTAAATAGCGCAAGGCTTTCTTTATAAATTTTCAATGCTCTATTGCAGGATTACTCTAGAATCTACCAAGTAACCCGGTAACAAATGCTAAGTCAGGGCATGTACATACTTGAGCATACTGTAAGCTTCCGACAGCTGAAACACATGGAACCGATTTCATTTGATCGATCTCATATTAGTTCCTAGGGCATTGAAAATCTCCATATCTGTCGCTCTTGACTATAGGTACAGATGATGGACTACATTTATGCATATTATATTTTTTTAAGATTTTCTCTATGTATGCCTTTTGTGACAGTCTCAATACCTCTTTGTTTTTATCTCGATGAATTTCGATACCCAGAATGAACGAAGCTTCACCAAGATCTTTCATATCAAAGTTTAAGAACAAAATCTTCTTTGTTTCTAGTAGCAAACTGACGTCACTACTAGCCAGTAGGATATTATCTACATACAGGATTAGCAAGATAAATTTTCCATCTTTGAACTTTGAATAAACACAGTTGTCCTCTACAAATTTTTTAAACCCAAATTTTTTATTGTACTGTTAAACTTTAAGTACCAATGTCTTAAAACATGCTTTAACCTATAAATCGATTTCTTTAGACCGCATCCCAGTCTTTCATTTTTTTCCACGACAAAACCTTTCGGTTGTGCTATGTAAACATTTTTCTCTAAATCCCCTTTGAGAAATGCCGTTTTTACATCTATCTGATGTAACTCTAAATCATAATGAGCCACTAGTGCTATTATAATTCTGAAAGAATCTTTACATGAGACTGGAGAAAAGGTCTCATTGTAATCAATCTCTTGTCTTTGCGTAAAGCTTTTTGCCACGAGTCGTGCTTTATATCTTTCTACATTTTTTAGAAAGTCGAGTTTTGTCTTGTGGACTCATTTACAGCCTACTGTTTTGGTTTTTTTAAGAATTACTTTCAAGTCTCAAACTTTATTAGTCTTTATGGACTTTATTTCTTCTTCCATGGCCTCAAGCCATTTTGAAGAGTTTTCATTTCTTATAGCTTCTTCTAATGAGGTGGGATCATCCTCTATTTGAAATTCTTCTGTCTAATAAACTTTATAGACATAATAAATAGCTGATCTTCTTACTCTTTGAGACCTTTTCGGGGCCTCTTTATTTTGTACATTTTCTGTTTGAGACAGTTCTTGCTTACTCTCATCTGTGGTAATGGGTTCTATTGGATCCTGTAGAATAGGTTTCTCATTTTTATTCATTGTTGTCACAGGAGGAATAATAACAGGTGCTTATACCACAATATCTCGCACTGTCGGTGCAGCGACAGCAGGTAGTGTAAAGAATGGCTCTTGAATCATCGAAGTGGGCGCATACGTTCGCTTCTCTTCAAAGTCAATCTTTCGAGCTACCATGCTCCCTCTAATCATCTCATCCTATAAGAAAACAGCGTGTTTCGTTTCTACAAACTTTGTATGTCTATCTGGACAGTAGAAACAAAAACCTTTTGACTTTTCTGGGTAACCAATAAAATAGCAACTCACTGTTTTGATATCTAGTTTCCCAAGATTTGGGTTAAATACTTTAGCCTCGGCTAGACTCCCTCACACACGTAAGTGGTTTAATGAGGAAACTCTCTCTGTCCATAATTCGTACAGTGTTTTGGGCACCGACTTACTTGGTACTCTGTTGAGAATATAGATAGCGATTTTTAACGCCTCCATTCACAAACTCAATGGCAGTGTGGAATAGCTCATCATGCTTCGCACTATATCCATCAAGGTACGGTTGCATCTTTCAGCTACTTTATTTTGCTGAGGTTCGCCCGGTGTAGAATACTGGGCCATTATGCCATTTTTTTGTAAGAACCTTGCAAAAAGTTCAGAAACTTGGCCATATAGGATATGCCGACCATAGTACTCTCCCCCACGATCGGATCAGACTATCTTTATCTTTAAATCGTGTTGGTTTTCAACTTCAGCCTTAAATATCTTAAATTTATCCAAAGCTTCATTTCTTTCTTTGATTGGATAAATATATCCATATCGAAAGTAATCATCCGTGAATGTTATGAACGAGTCATAACCACCTATACTCAAAAAAGACCATAAATATCTGTGTGAATAATTTGTAGAATTCATTTGCTTCTTTTTGCATCTTTCTTAATTGTCTTTACACATTTTCCTTTGATGCATTCTCTATATTGTTTTAAGTCTGAGAACTCTAGTAGAGAAAGAATATCATTCTTAACTAGTCTTTCTATTCTCTACTTCGAAATATGGCCTAAATGACAGTGCCATAATTTCGACGACGCATCTAGAGTTCTTTTTCGTTTTCTACTTTCATTGATAGATGAGGATTCGTTTATCTCGCACGCAACATTTTCATTATCGCATACGACATTCAAATCATCACGTAGTGATAACAAATAAAGCTCATTTTGTAATATGGCAAAACCAACACATTTTTTATTAAATATTATTTCACACTTGCTATTTCTAAAATGACAATCATAACAATCATTGTTCAAACATGAAACACTAATCAAATTCCTCTGTAGAGTAAAACCATCAGCTAGCTCTAATGAAAGATCACTAACGGCTTCAACTTCTGTTTGGACTCCATTTGCAATTTTAATGTATCTTTCTCTTCTTTGCGTAGTCCTCGTCGAACAGAATTTCTGCAAAGAATTAGCAACATGAAAAGTTGCTTCAGAGTCAATCCACCAAGTGAATTTTGAATATTACACATATAGAGATTCGTTTATGAAGATAATAATGTTCTCACCTTTCTTTGCCACGATCATCTTTAAATATGAGGGACAATCTTTCTTATAGTGTCCTGTCTTTTTACAGTGAAGACACTGGTCCTTGTCTACTGCAAATTTGGTCTGTTGAGGCTGATGGACAGAGGCTTTTCTCTTGTTCTTTAAGGAGTGACTGTTGAAATTTTTTCTTTTGTTGTCCTTCACATAGTTGATAGAACCACCTTGTGAAGCTTTAATTCTGTCTTCCTCTTGCACACACATAGCTATATACTTTTCCAAGTCCCATGTTTCGGGTTGCATATTATAGTTGACAACAAAGGTGTCAAACTCTTTTGGCAAAGAAGCAAAAATCAGATGGATAAGGAGCTCATCCTTGAGATCTAGATCCATTGGTTTGAGCTTAGATGTCATATTGCTCATCCTTAGTATGTGCTCTCTAATGCCACCGTTACCATCAGAATGCCTTTCTGTCACAAGTTGCTTAATCACTTCTGTAGCATATGTCTTTGAAAAGCCAATAAACTGACTCTTTATTATTTCAAAGTACTCAGTGACAGTATCACACTCTGAGATTTAGCCCACAATTGCAGGCTCAATCGTGTTCTTTATCACAGCCATACACTTTTTGTTGGCTGTGCTCCATTTTCTACGCTCAAAGTCATAGAACATTTTAAATGTAGCATAGTCCCTTTGTCTAATCTGCCAAGCAGCCTCAGTCTCATTTTCTTTCCTCACTGCCTCATCAGGCTCAGTGGGACATGCTGTGGTGAGGATCCAGTCTACCTCAGCCAAAATAAATATTAGGTCTATTTTTTTTTCTTTTACTCTCTATAGTTGTCACCTTTGAAAGTGGGTATCTCTTTGATACAACTCATTAAGTTGTATCCGCCTGTAAATAACTCACATAAAGTGAGAACATAATAACAGTAAAATTATATGTCTTATTTTTAACATTAGTAAAAAATATGACACACAATTTTGTCTTATACATTAAACCTACATTACCGTTGGGCAGAAATAGAAATAATACATAAAAAATATCAATTATGAAATTATAATACTGTTTTTATCAACGTTGGTCAGAAAATAACAATATCATAATTACTGAAATTTGTTACTATTTTTTCAAAATTAAATTCTCCCGTTGGTTCGAATTTAATAATAAAAATAATTTCTTTAAGTACGCAGCAGAAAACAAATTTCTTTAATTTTTCAAAAGCATTTATTTTATTTTTCTATTCTGTCAAAATTATCCCGTTGGTTCAAATTTTAACAGATTTAATTAGGTAAAAAATTATCCAATTAATCAATTAAAAGTCCTCTGAAAAAGGAAAAACAAAAAATTCATTCAAAATTTGGTCCACAATGACCTTTCGGTCTAGCCCATCAGCCTTTTTCATTTCATACAATACAACATGGGCTTGAGCTGAAAAAACTCTCCTCCAAATGGGCCAAATCTAGCCCATCTAACCACCGTGCGATCTGAACTGTTGGATTCAGATCTAACGAACACGCTCTTTTTTTATATATAAAAGGAGTGGACTCCTCTTCCAACTCTAACCCTAAATCGTTTCCCTCACTCCCAGC